>JAGXCT010033025.1:0-16071 GCA_022495035.1 Philopotamus ludificatus | reverse complement strand
TTACATAACGTAACTGGATGATAGGATGATAGTCCTTTTAGATTCGAGACAAAAGGAATTTTTGATCATTTTATATTTTTAAATATATTTATTAATATATGGTCAACGTCATTAAAATTCGCTACTTTTCTCGTATCGATTTCACAGATTAGTGATTTTGATTTATTTTATTTATTTATTCTAACTTATACAATAGACCCATTTATATTTAATAAATATATCTAATGTCATCATTTATTATTCGGTTCTCATGTAGATAAAATATTTTGTATAAACCTAATAATAACTCGAGACATATCACGCAGTGATTTAATATTATTGGAATAGATGTAGTCAGGGGCGGCTCGTTTATATAAGCTGCGGAGCTGCAGCACCCCCAAGCAAATTGAGGAAAAAATATGTTTATTAACTATATATATTATGTATATGAAAATATGAATTAACTTATTAAGAGCACTGTCTGCTCCTCATCGCTACCAGGCTCAAGTATTAGATGGATACGGGGCGATAACAGGGTTGGGGAGGAGGGATCTCGTCAATAAGCACTATGTTGCGCTGCGACTCAGAGCAGTCCCACGCCGTCCATACTGGGTCACTTTTTACATATACTTTTTTAATTTTTAATCTTCCGCAGCATCCCCAAATATTTAACTCACGAGCCGCCACTGAATGTAATTGACATCGAACTATATCGCGTTTTTTCGTTATAATTATCTTGACTAAGTAAACTAGCTCAGTGTTTGTCAATCAGTAGTCAGTGAACCAGTGCAGGATTTAAATATCTGTTATTGGGGATCATCCGCGCATTTTTAAATTCGTATCTATAGAAAATAAACGAAAGATTCGAAAGAAGGAATCTCTAATACATTAAAGCTCTCCAAGGAATATATAGTTGGTACCCGTTGTTGCATATGTCTCTAAAAACCCATATATAAATTAAAATTTAACCAAAATCATTTAAGGGGACAGATATAAGAAATCTTTCTGTTGATTATTAGCCAGAGAGATGATAGATGAACAGAAAGATTTCTTAAAAAGTAAAAAGTTGCCACAGAAACCAGTGTATTATGTATAATCCAAGGAGTTATGTGGAGGAAAATTTTACTAGATGTAGAAATAATATTTTTATTCTAACGAATGCGAAAGAGGTGAAATATCTGAAATATGGGAGCTAATGAACAGGTTAAGAAGATAAAGGAAAAATATTGAGTGGTTAGCAGGGGCGTATATTCAGGGTGTGCTAGGTGTGCGCCGCACACCCGCAAAATATAGAACATGAAAAATATATTTAGGGTTTGAATATTTAATATTTAAAGTATTTTTGTAAACGGCAGGATATTGTATACGCGCGTGAATGTATTAGGCAAGGCGTGCGCTATTGCCGCTGCACGACCTTACACGTGCGCAACCGCATATGTGAGCGTAGGGTCTCAACGAGCAAAACTAATGTTGTTGTATGCAGTTTAAAGGCCGAAGGCGTGCTATTAAGTAGCAGCACATTTGGCTACTCAATCTCAGTAGTTTAATACAATACTTGAGAGCGCATGCAATCAAATCGAATGCCGATTTTCTGCAATGTCAAAACTAGAATACTTCCAGCTCCTAATGATTGAAAAATATGCAATTTAACGAAAATTTTTCGAATAGTTTAATTAATAATCTTAAAAAAAAATATGAAACATTGTTTGATTATTTACGTCTAAAAAACGAGCTTGCCGTTATTTATTCATACTACGAAATTTCAAAAATTCTCTGTTCATGGAAAAAAATAATCTTAAGTCGGGGTTTCAAGAAGTTTATAAACTAGGAAAATTAATTTTAACTATTCGAAGTACCACTGCGTCAGTAGAATGCTCATTTTCTGCTCCAAGCAGAATTAAAACATGCTATCGAAGCTCACAAGGTCAGGAAAGACTGTGGTCTAAGCCTAATATCAATGGAGAAAAAAAAAACTAAAACAGAAAGGCACACTTTACGATAGTGTTATTGAAAAATTTATGTCGCAAAAACGAAGAATATAATTAATGTTTAATTCATTAAAAAAAAAAAAATTTCCACATACAGTACACCCAACATTAACACCCACGGTACGCCACTGGTGATTAGAATACTATTAATGAGTTCCAGAATTTTACCTGGCTATGCGGATATTATTTCCAATCTCAACCCAAAGGGAAACAGAACTAGGATGCAAGTGAAAAAGTAGAATTAGTCACAGTACAGCATAGACTATTTTGTTGACACTGTGGCGGTTATTTTACAGAGTACGAGATAATTTCCCGCACTTTAATTTAATTTGAATAGTTCAAATAATAAACATATCTCATCCCTGAGCGGTCAAGACGTTAGGACATTTCCGTATTTTACTCGACCTAAGATGTAGTCGCCATCTTGTTGCGCTACACGTGGATGCCGCCATGACGATTCTGAATACATCATCTCATCTTCCCCATGGTAAACCACATCGGCTAACAATCAACAGACAAGCTGATCACTACGATCGCTAACATTCTGACTGCAGACTCCGCCTCAACATCCCCGACACAGCACTGTGGACTGGTGCACTGACAAAACAACCCTCAGCCGATCTCCCGTCGGGATCACTGGAAGAGTACTCCGAAAACATCTACCACAGATCATTAAGCGAATTCTTGTAATATTTTACCCCGTCTATCAATCTTTCACAACACTTTATTGGAATACGTCGACCAATAAGGATTATAATATTTTATAATAGCTGATAAAAAAATTCGAAATGTATTTTTATTTATTTTTTGCAAATTAATGTGATAGAGCAAAACTATACTATTTGTTTATAAAAAGGTCAGTTTCAGATAGGACATTCCCAACCCGATTCCATCTCGTTCAATGACGTTCACAAAACTGAGGGCCACCGGTTAAAATTGGTATTGGATGATGATACAAAAATATTCCAGAGGCCGCCGAAGCACTCGAAAGCGATAAGGGCGTCCTACCCTCCGCGTCCATTGTTCTCGTATATTGCACAACTTAAAGAAATAAAGATCAAGGACGTAGATAGAGTGTCTGAGAAAAATTGGACATGCACGAGAGACCGAGAATATTCGTTGAAACTCTCGTATACAGGAGGGAGAGATAAAAATTTAAAATTTTTATAACAGCCGCGATAGCTGAAACCCTTCTGATTTAAGATGCGGAAAAATGTGTCGAAAATAACTTCGTAATCAGTACCTATCCCGGCCTGATGGATCAAATATGGAAATTTTATTGACGAAACAGTTCTATACGTACGCGAACACAGAGGAAATTCAATCAAGAAAGTCCTCTCGAACAATCGAAACATTTCACGAGATTAAATAACGAAAAAAAAATATTCTTCTATGTAATCAATCACGACAAATTGTGACGTAATACCATCGTTTCGATTTCATTTAAAGTTTGATTCACATCTATAACCAATTTTGATTACAAGTGAAATTCAATATGTCGATATCTTATCTGTTTATTTATATATTTGAGTGTATAGTGTTGTTATCTAATCTTAGGTGATATAACACGAGATAAGATATCAAATATTAGTCTGAAATAAGAATGGCGAGAGTATATTGTGTGACGAACATAAAACGAAGCAAGTTCAAGGGAATAACAGTTCATAACCTCAACGATCTTCTTCAGCAAGCTGCAATCCACTTGCAATTAAACGGATTTAAATATTCGTGTCAGATTGAAGAAACTGATGAAATCATCGACGATGACGAGTCGTTGAATATAATCGACCAAGGTTCGCTGTTGGTGATAATAGAAAAATATAACAGAATAAAACTATTGCCAAAATTATATCGCATTACGAATGAAGATCGATCAGTGCATGTCGGAGTCGTCGCAGAGGACTTGGAAACACTGCTGATGGAATCTAGAAAATATCTTCATTTAGACGGAGAATGCTTATGTCACGTCGACAAAACAGGAATCTTCATAGAAGACGACGATAGTTTAAGCGAGATTGAAGAAGGCACACTGCTGGTGATATTGCAGCCCGGAAAACAATTGCATCCAACGTTCGAATTTAAATTAAATAAAAACATATATCATCAAGCAGATGAAGAGATTTTTAAGTTCATTCAAGAAAATCCAGAGAAGATATTATCGCTAGCGAAATCGAAAGTGGAGACGCTGAAAAACATAGACAAATCGAGCAGAGAAGACGATCCAGAATGGTTCAGCGATACATCTACGCATGCGACGAAAGAAGAATACATGATAAATAAATCCAAATGGATCATCAAAGATTATTTCTCGACGATCACAAAGGGCGTAGAATCATCGATCGCGTTCAATGGATCCAACAGAAAGGTTTCTAGAAAAAAATTGAAAAACTTATTGAGAGAAGTCGAAAACAGACTGATAGGCAACGATTACCACAGCTATTACTTCAACAGGTGGTCGGATAATCAGAATAGAATATGCAACGATCGCGGCGATGTAAAATGCGAAGGAAGCTGGAAAGAAGACGGCTGCCAAGAGCTGGGCCACGATATAAACCCTTACGCGACCAAAGAAGACAAAGGCATCTTCTCTTCCTGGACACTGGATCATAAATTCAACGTTTCTAGCATCGTGCTCAGCATCATAAAAGCATCGCTATGCGAAGAGATCACTACATGCAAACAACCCAAAAACCACTATTACAATTATTGCTTACAATCTGAAAAATATTACCGCGTTATGTTCGCCAGGAATAATTTTAAATTGATCCATCCGTCGTGCAAAAAAGGGGAAGGTCATGTTGATTTTGAAGATGTTTACGTTGTTTGTGAAAAATGTAAGACTTCAATTATTTAATGTTATCGCAATTATTATATTTATTCCGCAATCGATTGCGACTAATCTTGTACTGATAAATATCAACCCTCGATTGACTACATAAAATAATATGGGTAAATTTTATCTTCAAAATATATTGTTGATAATAAAAAATATATTTTATTATCTGTTGCAAAAAATATTACATTGACTCAATTCTGTTTTTACGCGATTGTTTATACGCGTATTAATTGTTTATACGCGATTACATCATACAGGTTTTCACTATAAATTACCATTTCTGTATTTCAAATTAACTTTTTCTATTGAAATGTCTATTGAAAAGGAGTTAATTTGAAATGCAAATGGGTTGATTTGAAAAGCAAAGTGGTTAATTTGATTTCAAAAGGGTTAAATTGAAATGCAAAAAGGTGAATTTGAAGTGAAAAACCTGTACAACTCAACAATAGGGAAAAATTATTAATATTTTCCACTCTTTGGACCAGACGTGTTGGCCCAAAAAATATTTTTAGCAAACAACTTGAACCAAGTTTTTTTAATTTAATTATAATAAAATAATGTATTGTTTTAATCAGATTTCAGATCAAATCAGATGCTTCTTATACATTTTCCCAATGTTTCTCTCCTTTAATAAATTTGTAAAAAAATATAGTAATTCATAGATTCGACTAAAAGTTGATAGAGCAGAAAGGGTTAATTAGGCATAAAATATAAATAAAGATATTAAGTTGTTTTCGTGTTGTATTATCGTAATATACTTAAAATATTGTAGTATTAAAATATTTTTTTAAGAGAATTATGATAAGAATAATCCATTTGAGCGTTTTTATGGATATTTAAATTTTTAAACCAATATACAATGTCATGTCATTTTTACGCGGTATACAATGTCATGTCAGTTTTAAGTTAATTTATAAATTTTGCTGTTATGATATTTTTAAAAATCTAGAAAGATGAATCATTTATTTTAAAAATATTGTTTTATTTCATATATTTAGAAATAAAACACGGTTAATGTTAAAAAATATACGTTTAACCCGCATGCCGTTGTTTGCTGACCCCTGTTATAGTCAGTCTTCAAATTTATTTATCTTTTTAAGCATAATGGCGTTAGCAATGATATATCACAATCATAAACGTACCTCGTTTAAAAAATGTAGCGTATATATAATATTTACATTAAAAAAAAAAGTTTTTGTATCGTTCCTTTAGTTAATATAACCCTTTGCCTGCCGAAATACGATATATCGTTGCATACAAACAAGATTTCGGCAAACAAAGGATTAATTCTAAATAATTTAGTATTTTTCTAATGATATAGATATCATAATATAAAAACTGTAATTATATTTAGTTAGTATTTCATTTTTTGGTAATTATTTGAAAATTAAAATAATACCTAATTAGTCATACTTAATGCGAATTTAAGTATTAAGACATTTTGTGAATAAATGAATAAAATACGTGTGTAATGTTGTTATTAAAAGATACTCGTTTTTATCCCTAAATCCGATTCCATATCCATTTCCGTATTCGTTTTTCATTTTAATGAATTCAAAGCGTTACATCAGCCATATTTAATTTTAAAAAAAGTTAATGGATATACAACGGGATATTTAATAGACGCCAGATAAAATTATAAACTTGCTAAAACACAAAACAATGAGATTAAATCCGCGCCAAAACAATTGCATACGAAAATCAACAAAGGAGAATTGTTCAAGCTCTCCGAGTAAGCAAAGGATTAAACATAATTCTCCGCGGGAGGATCCCATGGGGTCCCCCGCCCCGCCGCATCCCGGACCCCTAAATGATATTAACGCTTCTGTTATAATTTTGTGAGCAATTTATGGCCGTTGCCAAAAACTTGTCCGTGGCGGGGATAGGAACTCACTTTCGCAACGCCGATTGTTTAATTCAATTTTGTAAACTGTAAACAGGAGCCAAATTGTAACGCTCGGTACCCTCGGATAAATTAAAATTTAATTCTGTCAAAAGTCGGTCGCCGGTCCCGCGAGGGTTCGCGCAATCTCGGGTCCGCTCGGGCGCCGTCGCCATCTTGAAACTTCGCGCCACAATTTTCAAAACGTACCAATCGATTGTTTAAACAAAAACGCGCATTTAATCTACTTTAAACGCAGAAAAATTCCGTATTGTGTTTTTATTTATTTGCGACATGAGCCAATAAAAAAGTTTCGTCATCCTTCGCCTTTAACGAACCAATTAGCGACGGATATCGAAGGTTTACTCGTAACATTATTACGTTTCAGCAAGAGAATGAAAAAAAACTGTCTCTAGAACAACCGCTGCTCGCTTAATTATAGAGCAAAAGTCGGAGCTTGTTAGCAAAGTTTTGCTGGTTTCAGGTTTTTTTTTATTTCGCCTGCTGATGAAAATATCGAATGCAGAGTTAATTTAAATTTGATTATAAAAATAATCGAGGCGTTACCGTGTCATGCAGATTTGGGAAAATTTATGGCGCAGATATCCTCCGCCATAAAATGGGAGCGAGCTCGAAAACAGGAAGAGACCCCGCTAGCTGTGGCCAGTAATCGGGTAATGTCCCGGAAGAATTTTCTTCTTATTCTTCAGCCACATTTTCGCACCGTGCATCATTTTTGGCAAGGACCCATTCACTTGTTGAAGACGAGTGCTAACTTTTTATCGGCGAACACCACCTGCTGGACACATTAACCTCTTTGAAACCCATAAACTTTTATCCATGGCAAAATATCTCAAGCGTACATATATATGTAATAATAAAAAAAAATACTAAACTTCAACGCAAAAAAAGTTTAATTTTAATTTTTTTTTTCAACCTCACTGATATTTTTTAAAACGCACGAAAATATTCTCTCTTAAAAATGCAATCGATTTTAATTTAAATATTGACGAAGAATTGACCTTAACTTAAAATGCTGGGGTATATTTTCATACAAAATATACCTTATCGGCCAGAGACGTTGGTTTCGAGCCGCCGTGACAAATGGGTTAATATTTTTTTTAATATTCATCTATTTATTTTGACTACGTTGGATAATGAACAGAGAGAGTTTCAGAGCGCCATTCGTCCATATAAAGATTCTAAAACTGAACGGGAATGACTTTCACACTAATATTCCCCCAGAATCAAAACCAAAGACACTAAGCAAACTTTTAATATTATTTCTATTGAATTTAAATTTTTATTATTTGTTTTATAACTCTAAATGTCACAATTTTTTTTTTTTTTATTCGTCTTCAAATCTAAAAAAAAAAGCAATAATATTCGCTGGTGTTACCATTTGCGCGATGTTTTTTCTCACTGGAATTCGGTACGATATACCGAATGCGAGTGAAACGTATACTAGTGATACTTGATACTGATATCATGAATAACTATTGAATATATAAGAATTCATTAATATCTTAATTTGAAATGCTCGGGGTCTCTAATAGACTTCTTCGACGACTTAGCTATCTTTCAAACCAACGTGACGGATCGGATTAATATGTCATTCATTCAAAGCCATGTTAAAGTATTATATAAGTAAATATTCAAAGCATTAAATTTCAGGTAATTTTACATTGAAAATAAAATAACCGTTGTTGTGAAAATGCGCTAAAATAAACATTATGCACCAAAACCATATATATAGATAGTGCATTAGCTTCTTAATATTAACCCCCTTTGTGTGATTTGCCCGAATACAACTCGGGTAGTTATTTTGCTGACACAGTGATTCCCCCACCAGTCTAGAGAACGCATCGCGCGCGTTGAGTGACACGTGTCGTAATTTGATCTTTCGAGAACAATTACCCACTCTATTCCAAGAGGTTGACCACAGAAGTGGTTAATAAAAAAATTATCAATATCTTGACTTGATCAATGCTTGGGGTATATTTGCATACATTCATTTCATACAAAATAGACCCATGGTTGGTTTCGAGCCGCCGTGACGGATTTGAAGAGCTACAGGTTTATCACTTCGTACAATACCTTGCATTTCAAATTACCCTTCTATTACATTATTATATTATTTTCTATTGAAACAAGTTCATTGAAAAGGCTAATTTGAAATGCAAAAAAAGTTGAATTTGGAATTGAAAACCTTGGTATAAACTTCTACATGTTACAAACTTTATGATTTTGTCTAAAAAAGCTAAAAATATAAATATTATAATTAACCATTCTTTATTGGCTGTAATTGCGAAAAAAAAATAAAAACAACAATATTCGCTGCTATCGCCAAGTGTGCCATGTTTTTTCTCGCTTGCATCCGCTACGATGTTCCGAGTGCGAGTGATACGTACTTACAAATTATTAACCATATCATGAATAACTATTTTTATCCTTCTAATCCATTTTAAAATAATCGGAATATTGATGAATAATTCATCAATGTCTTGACTTGACATGTTTGGGGTCCCTGAGAGACCCCCTTCAGATGACACGATTGTTTTTGAACCGCCGTGACAGATGGATTAAATAAATGTAATAAAAAAACACTATAAAGTTCATTAGTATTTTTTTTTAAACTCAGGATAATTTTTAAACAATTATAATTTATAAAAATATTAATTAGTTATTACTTTTTTTTAAATAAATTCATAAGTTTGCATTTCTGATAAAGTCAAAATCATCTATCTTAGTATTATATTTACATTTAATTTTGATACTTTGATCAATAATTTGTAGAGATAAAAAAATTATCAATAAAATTTAGCTTAAGTAATTAAAAATGTATTTTGTCATAAATGAAAAAAAAATAGTTTTTTTTTCAACATCGCATGTAAAATCGAATTATTCGTGAGATTTAAATATATGCGACGTAAATATTTATGACAAAAACATTACAGAATCCCAGTGACAAGTTTCAGACCCACGTCACCCGCAAAATATTTAATAACAAAACGTATGCGGAATTAAAAACGCGTATTTATTTGAAACTGATACGGGTACCGCAACTAACGAGGTCCGTTTTATTTTTAAAAAATAAAGCAGACAAAGAAATTGTTCTTTTTTTTCTATGGTGGAAAGTGATGATTCAGAGGTGGGAGGAGCACGTACAAAATAAATACCCGACAGCAATTATGGCGAGGAATGGCCATTGAGAGAATTCCTCTCCCCGAAGGTGAGCAAAAGGTAGGAGCACACGCCCTTCACTAAATTTGATTTTATGTTAGGACCGGCGCGAAAAACGAGGTCGTTGCCGAAATGAGAACTGAGGTGAAGATTTTCTTGAAAAAAGTTTGAAGAGCCCTGGCCGAATTCGAGTCAAAAATTCGCTCGCAACAGCGATCCGTCATAACAACCTTTGTTCTATGAAATTCCTCAAATATGCACGATGAGAGATGAGATACTGTGGATATTATGTATTCAAATATTTGGATAATTTAAAGACGGAAACCGCTACAACTTGGGATAAAATCAATAGTTATGGAATAATTCTGCTGCGTGTTCTTTGTCTGTTGTCGGAGGAGTGCGACCTCAACATCCATTTGCATCATTGAGGTCGAATCCCGAATAAATAAATAGTTTTGTAAATAATTTCGGAAAACTATTTCATCGCACGGTCCCGGCGGAAAATTGGGTGTCTGCGATTCTTGAAGTGCTTAAGACAAAAGTTCCCATGGGCACGTTGAGTGGCTTCTACTCTTTACTAAAAAGCGAGGGACACAAACAAGGGGACCCTAGAGAGAGGCCCCCGAAGACCTTGACAACCTCTTTTTTTTCGTGTCTGCACAACTTTTCTGATAAACACCGATATTTATAAAGAAATGGAAACAATACGGCGCTTAGTTGACACAAAGAGAATCCTAATGGATATTGGAAATATGGCACTGGTGAGATATACCGTCATGTTGTTGGGCTCCAGGAAAAGTTTTTGCATATTAAAAAAAAAATACGGAACATTGAAACGTGACGAATTGAAATTATTTCCAGCGCGAATATCCGGAAAATACAATTTTCAATTTTTTGATCGATATCGTGCTACCAATTTTATTCAAAAATTTATTCATTGCATATGCATGCATATTACGTATGCACATGCATTTTCAGTGGCAATCGTTTAACAAGGGACAACGGGGACAGTAATATTTTATCGCGTTAAAAGAATTTGCATGTTAAAGTTTTACGTTGGCTGTAATAAAACCACTGGGGAGCGAATTTAATCATTTTTAATAAAAGATTTATTAAATATCAACACATTGTATAATTTTTTTTCATGAAACATTTCACTAAACGCCCCTCCCCCCCGCCCCTATTACCTTTTCTACATAATAAAATAGATTGCGATTGAAAAAAAAAAAAAAACATTATTTAAAAAAAATTAGAAGCAAGTATAGAGTTTGATCTGGTATGTTATTTAAAAAACGACATTATTTTTTTATAAATGTAATAAAAAAAACATTTTGGGCCAATAAGTCTGGCCCACGGAATAATATAACTAAAACAATCTACTAGATTGGATTAAATGGAATAAATAAAATAAAATAGATCTACGAATATCTCAAGCAGCTAGCAACCTTTTTAATATATGCCTTGGGAAAACCAAAAAAAATAAAAGTGAAGGCGCATAGAAAACATTTTGAAATCAAGCCTATTAGGACCCCAAGTTTTGATTTGTCTCGAATAACTCTTGAAATATTAATCCTACATATCACGAACTTTTTGCATTTCTCTAAAGAAGTCTAAAGAATAAATATTATAAATAACCATTGACTATATTGTCCGCAGTTGCAAAAAAAACTAAGAACAACAATTTTCGCTTCTGCGGACACAGGCGCGATGTTTTTTTCCCGCTCGCATCTGGTACGGTATTTTTATTTCTAGAATAATCCATTTAAAAAAAAAAGTTGATGAAGATTTCATCAATATCTTTACTGCTGAAATGCTTGGGGTCTATTTTTCTTTATAAATGTCCCCCTTCGGAGGACAAGAATGATTTCGAGGATCAGTTAATTTCACATCATTTTAAGTAAAAAAAAAAACAAAATTCTACATTTTCATTTGCATTTTTTTTAGAAAAAATCAGGATTCCCAAGAGCTCATTTAATAAACTTAATATTTAACAAGGATAACATGTAACTACAATTGCCATAAGATACAATAATTCTCTTACCCGATTTACTGTTAACATTTACTGTTATACAGACGTTTTTAATTAAATCGGTATTGACAAATAATGTGTTCGAAATTAGTTTTCCATAAATTAGACTTGGTAGAATCAATATTTAGTAAGACAAATCTCGTAAATAAAACAATAGAATGGCCATAAATATATCCCAGGCTCGAATGTCATAAAATATCCTCGGGATCACGAGTTAAAACGTGATCTTTAACTTATGGGAAATGTTTTCCTATCGAACGTTTAAAAAAATGTATGAATCTTTTCCTTGGAGGGTTGTAGAGATGAAATATTAAAGCGGATATATTGAAAGGTCAAAATATAATTGTTTATCTTTCATATCCTGGTTCAATCATAATATCCTCTTAATGATATGAAAAAAAATCGAAATTGTATTTAAAGATTTCACAGGATTATTTAATTACTCATTGCGTTAATTATAGGGTAAAAACCTTATTTTGCTTATAATTTATGTCCAGATAAGTTATAAATTTAATCTTAATAAACAAAAAAATAGCAATATACACAAATTTTCTAGAAAAATATGATTGTAATAATATTGGGGTACTATGCGTTACAATATATCAAGGGTACCGGAAATAAATCCATTTATTTTTTTCAAAATTAAAAATATTGGCGTCGTGATTGTTCGTTTTGTTCTTAAAAATAAAATATATACTCCAAAAAAGAAAACCAAGGAAAGGCACTATAGAAAAAAACATACAAAGATGTTTACTCCACCGTGTTCAGGACAAGCTAGCCTCAAATAAGACACAAAAAATTGGATTTTTTTCCGGCCCCTAATATTACTAAAAATAATGATTCAAGAAATATTTCATTACAGCTAGTTAGTATTTTTTTGTTTTGGGAATAACTCGAGTGTATGTTTTCTAATATTAAAATTAAATTGGTGTTTATTTTTTTTAAATATATACAGTTAACCTTACTGACGACTACGCTATTGAAATCCGCGCTATAGAAGACTTAGTATAAAATTTGGGGTCAGGTTTTTATAATTTGATTTTAAAATTTTAATCAGAGAGATTGGCGATCTTTGGTATAGAAAAATCAGTATATCTGAGAGCGTTATATGAGGGTTTACTGTATTTAATATTGAAACAATAAGTTAAGTAAAATTATAAATCCTGTAAAAAGATTACAATAATTATGTCCGAAGGGGGTCTCTCAGATACCATGTCATTTCAAGTCATGGTTACATTTTTTCAAAATATGAATTATTTTAAGAATAATAATAGTTATTTATGAATGCTTTATAATTTGTTCGATATTTTGGATTTTTTAATTTATCAATATAAGGCGTTAGTGACAACGCTCTCGGCTATGTCTCGCCGCAGACTGAGCTCTTAAAGCACGTGTCACTCGCACGCTTCACTTGCACTCGGCACATCGTGCTGGATGCGAGCGAGAAAAAACATTTATATTGAAAGTTATGTGAGAAAAATTAAAAACCTGGGGTACTCAATAGACACGACTTTTTAAAATTGTATTAATTTTAATGGATTAGAAAATATTACGTCTCTAGAAACTACTCGAAGATGCCATTTGAAGTAGATTGGATGAAAATTACTTCAGCAAACATCGAGTCAGAAGTAAACAGCTTTGAAAATGTAAAGTAACGACCACTTGCGAAAAACGATAACATGATTTGAAAATGTAAACAAAGATTCCAATGGGTGAAATAGCTGAAAACCATTTTCTGAAAACGATCCTTATTTCGGCTATGCTTAAAAATCTTTAAATAAATTGAAATTCGACGGATTTAAGTTATTTTAATCTCAATATGTAAAGATTTATTATATTTACAACATTAGGAATTAATTTAAATAATTAATTAATATGCAATGATCGATATTCGATAAGAAAAATATTTAAAAAAAAATGTATTCATGTTTAATAATTTAGATAAAGTACACAATCGAATATTTTTGTTTAAAAAAAAATAATAAATCAGCTACGCAGTCTTTTAATAAATATCAAATTAGCCCATCATAAACAGAGTTAACGTTTGAAGTAAACAATCCTCTTCAATCTCGCGAAAATATCCAATATTCGTTTCTCGTAAAAGTGGCAGTCTAGTGACTGAACTTTCTCAATATCGTATTTTTATGCGATCGTAATTTTCATAAATTTCTCTTCTGGGAGACAAAACAAATTATCAATGACGGAACAATATCAGCAGATTTCTAGCCGCGCCACTGTATGATTTTCGTCCGTATTTTTTTTTTTCATTCAATTTTTGTTCCTGCACAGCCTCACGTACGAACGGGCACGTAACCTCTGCTGAAAATGACACGTGGGAGTGTAAAAACAAGAGTTTTACGTGATTTTTCATCTCTGGCCGAGAATAATAAAATGAGAATAAAATGAAATAAGTCCCGTACATTTTTGATCTGAAACTAACCGCTATTTATTCCCTATTGTTTTTCAGCGCACGATAAGGAGAATGGAGTGCCTCTGTTTCCCGAGCCGCAACGAACTCTTCACATAATTCGCGGGGGCTCTCATTATTATTTTTTTTTTCTCGGAAAAGTTTCAAGCCATAATTCCAATTTATAAAAAAAAAACGGGATGAAAGCGTCATTTCGAGCAATTATTATTTAAATTATGAAAATTGCCGCGTTAATCCGCAAGGGCGCCGTCGTCGCCCGGAAAATTCTCGACAACAATGGCGCGATTTTCGAAAATGAATCAAGAAAACCATGGAATCACGTCCGGCTCACAATGACCCTCGTTCAAGTTATCTGCCTCATACTCAGCTCCGAATATCTTTACGAGTTTCGCTCCATTCTAGCGAACCCTGCCCATCGATTCTTCGACAGAACGTAGTTGTTATGGCTGTTGAACGTGAACGGGGATTATGGTGTGATTTATCGGAAAACTTTTCAGTGTTTGACCAATTTATTGGTTACATAAAAATGGAATTACTTAGCATAATTCGGAAAATGATGGCCATTCACGGAGATCCCATGGCGTGACCGCACTTAGCGCCCTAATGTCGGCAATTAACAATTTTAACACTGTCCCCGCCATTAAATTTAATAATTCAATTTGTTTCTGAATGTCTGCGTCATATTTTTGCTATATCTGTGTTTGCTTTGTGCTTGAGATATGAAATCAATAACACAGAAGTAACAAACGGGACCATAAACGAAATAAAACCTCTAAGAAAAATACACTACAATAAACTTTTCATTCCAATATTGCGAAAGTTATGCACATAAATATATAGAGATTTTCTATAACAATAGTAATAATAGTTATGTGCTCGGCACGATATTTAAACAAATATCATGCAAAGACATATTTTTAGTGACCATGAAATTTCAGTATATTTTTAGCGTTGAATATAAACGGACCACTAATAGGTCACTAAAAAATGTAAAGAAGCCTCAGCATAATGACTCTCATGGAGAATTCCTTAAATATTCATCACCGCAGTTGTGGTGATAAATCTCAAGCCTTAGGGTATATATCTTAATCTTTGAAATTTTATAAACAGTTTCATTTATATATATATATTTATCTCTTATCAACATATATATTTATTAAATGTATAGTTAAATATTATCAAGCATCACTATTTTTCATAAATTAAGTTTTCTTGATTTATTTAAGACTAAATAACTATTATAATAAATCGTTCGATCTCAAAGCTATATCAATATGATCATGACATTAACATAACCCAAAAATAAAAACAATAAATGATCCCAGTAAAAGAGAAAACATGTTTTTATTGAAACAAAAATAGTTAGAATATATGATTTATATTATTTTAATATGTAAAAAAAGGTATAGGTGAGGTAATATACTCATAAAGAAAAATAAGGCATTTTTTTTTAATTAATTAATAAAAATAATATTGAAAAATATCCTAAATTCAATATTCTATTATAAATTATTATAAAAAAATATTCTGAATAAAATAAATTGATGTAGTTAATTTATTTATTTTAATTACTCAAAATTAAGAAAAATTTCGTTAAAAACGTTTGATTAACAGTTTTAATTTCAATAAATTATTCGAAAAAATGACATTAAAATATCTTCAATCCTTTCAGATGACTTTGTTTAAATTTTTTTTACATTAAATCGTTAAAATACGAAAATTAAAATTAAAATCTCTTGATTTTTC
>JAGXCT010033024.1:0-10618 GCA_022495035.1 Philopotamus ludificatus | reverse complement strand
AAATATTTTGTTCAATACGATCGTTCAACAGAGCGATTAACTAAATTAAAGAAACAATTAGAAATATATCAAGTCCCAATATATAAAATTCAAAAACAAATTATCAAGACAGAAGTTGTTTACGACGGTAAAGAAAATATTCTAGTTGCTAATAAAAGTGATGAAGAAATTGAGCAAATGGTAGTAAAAAAGTCTCGATGGAACGTGATATTAGATGACAGTAATTAAAATTCATAATTACTAAATTTAAAATGTTCACCATTTTTTTTCCTCAATTATTTGCTTCATTCGCAAAATACAATTAAAAATACCTAACCCTAAATTTTGTATGGGTGCCTAACTTTCTATAGCGTGGTCCTTATCTCAACGCTATAGAAGAGTTATCTGTACATTATTTTTTTAAATGGATACAATTTTTAAAACCGTAAATGAAAATGTACTAAATTAATTTCTATACTGTTTATAAAATGCGCAATTTCCTTCTGGTCCCGCCAATACTTAATTAAAAATATAATTGATTGAATTGGATGACAAAATGTTTTTAAAAAATGTACTAAAACCGACATAACGTATTTATTTTTTTTGGTTCAGTTTCAATTTTCCTACATCTAATGATTATTAGATGATTAGATTGTTGTTTAATTAAATTTAAAATGGAACGTTTTTAAATATACACAGACGTATAAAGATCACGTTGTAAAAATAAAATCTATAAATTTTAATACACGTGGGAATTACATGAGCGATCAATTGGCAACGCCATATAAGGTGTTTACCTTGTGACGGAATTATCCCGACATTTACCTTGTAAAGACAAGGGAATCTAGGATTATAATCAGCGCAATTGTGCATTCGAATTTTAATTGCAACAATCATTAAATTGCCTAGCAAAATTATGACCAGTCACATTTTATTGCATCGCATTTTTTTGTCGCTAGCAGGAAAAACCGTTGCGATTGCGTCGTCGACAGATTTTTCCCTGTTAGATCGGCCGTCTCTGCTATCGTCGACAATCGAAGCCATGATCTATATATCCTAAATTTGGATCGCATTAACAATTCAGCCGGACAGTCGGCGGCCGGATCGTATGGAATCCACGTGGGATTTGCCAAAAGCAGAAGCTACATGGCACCTGTTGCAAGCCATGCCCCACAGAGCCACAGATCCGACTATGGCATTGCAATATCGCACGCTGAATATGCGATCGAGTCCGCAAACACACGTTCGAGAGCCATCGCACAATCGGCGTCGGTGATAAAAAGCGTTTGATGGACCACATGGTCGGCGTGGGGGGGACCCAACGCCAAAATTGTCAACCGTATAAAATTTTACGACCGAGAGAAAAAAAAATATATTTACGACAAATCCACGAAACAACTGTAAAACGGAGTTAATCTGGCGAAATAGCACGAAAAATAGAAACCGGCTCGAAACCGATAATGTCCATAAATATGGTAGGTTTGGAAGTGGCGTCAAGGCTGTTCGAATACATTAGCGTCCGCGATGGACTTAATGGACTCCACCATTAAACGGTTCGGTTTGGCCGCGCCAGTCTATGCTCTGAGTTATGGGCGTATCTGTGTCGCTTATCCGATACATCTCGGGGCCATTACGATCCGATGGAATCTGTGAGATTCATCTGGAATGTCCGAATTGTGCAGTGGATGAGAAGACCGGTTACGCCGATGGTCTAATTCCGATGATGGATAATGGAGATATTGTTTATCGACTACTGTTTCGGATGAGAGTTTCATTAGAGCCTTTGATATATTCAATCCAATATTATCCTTAAAACTGTATGTAACTGACATTTTCAATCGATAAGTTAAACATATATTTACGTTCGTTATTGACAACTCGAGCAAAAAACTAGAAATAAATATTTATTTATTTTAATTTCTAGTCAAATGTTTCATTCATACATTGCAGTTACAGATCACGTTTTTTCCTTATTTATTCGGAATGTATTATACAAAATTATTGCAATAAATCGTTAGATATGTGAGTGTATTTTGAGTTTTGATCAAAAACAATAATTTAGTTTTATCATTGATTTTAAATAAAACGAATTTTAAACTCAAATTTGACTCTAATAATTTTGAACTTTTTGTCAGATGTTCCTATGGGATTTTCATATGAAACAATATGAGTTTTTATAAAACAATATAAGAAATTTGACTCTAATAATTTTGAACTTTTCGTCAGATGTTCCTATGGGATTTTCATATGAAACAATATGAGTTTTTATGAAACAATATGAGAAATTTGACTCTAATAATTTTGAACTTTTCGGCAGATGTTCCTATGGGATTTTCATATGAAACAATATGAGTATTTTGAGTTTTCATCAAATACATACATGGGTTTTTTTTAAAAAAACAATCTATGATATCATTAGTTCACTACATGCTTTATTTTGTTTTTTTTATTAATCTCAGTATGATTTTTTTGTATTTGAGCTAAATAAATCAATTTTCCTTATTAATAAATTATTTTGAAGATTTTTCTATGATGACTCCTTAGATTTTTCTATGCAGTTTTGATTAAATACGTATATTATTTTTTTTCTTAAAGCGATCTATGACGTTATTCATTCACTCCAGAGAGTATAATATTTTTTAATCTGTTATTTAAATTTTGAAGATGATTCTAAGCTTATTTAACATGATTCTAATAAATCCAACTTTTCAATATATTTTTCTATTGAGTTTTAATCAGATGCGTACATGAATTTTTTAAAACGACCTATAATACTTTTTTTGAGCTATATTAATTGAATTTGCATGATTTTCTCAATAAATAATGTATTTCGGAGATGATTTCGAACTTTTGTAACTTGGTTTTAATCATTTTTAACTTTTACATTTTTAAAACTCTTCTTAATAAACTTACATCAATTTATAACTTATTCATATTTTAACAGGGAATAGATTATTTAAATATTTATGCTTTTTAATAAATATTCGTATTAAGAATATCAGTTCTATTACATTCTTTACGAAACTTTACAAGAATAATTTTATCTCATTTAATTCTTCTTTGTCTAAAAAAATATTTTAATTAAAAAACTCAAAAAGATATATTTAGAAACATCCTATTTTGTTTAATGTATGGTATGTAAGGATCCGTATCATGGAGTTCCAAAATACAATAATATATATTTTTTATTATTCTAATCGATCAAGTACATTAATTTAAAGTAAGTAAATTTTTTATTTAATTCAATTCATTAGGTTATTTTTATAAATAATATAAAAATGCTAAAAATTTTAGAAATTTTCAACATTTTATGTGTTGCTATGGTATGAGAAATTGATGATTACGAGAAAAACTTTAACTGTCGCTTTAAAAATCGCCATAAAAATTTATTTTGAATCTGGAAGATTGCCAGTAAAGGAAATAGTAGATTCTCAGGATGTTATCGTAAATTTTGTGAAGAAAAATCATAAAACGGTTTTTAGAAGTAACATTAATAGTACTTCAGGGATCATGAAAAATGCAAAAAATGATCTGGGTTGTAATAATTATAATGATAAATCTAAAGAATCATAAATCTTGCAAAAAAAATAATATATTTTTACAAAAATGCATTGAAACTCCTTGAAAAAAAATATTTAAATAAACATGCTAGAGTTTATATTGTTCAGATTTAACATTTAATTGAAAGTATCATTAATTAACAAATTTATTACGATGATTTTCGATCAAAAACCGGATCTCAATCCATTATAGCATCGCTGGATTTTTTATTTGCTTGAAAATCTAAAAAAAAATGATATACGTATTCCCATTCAGCTATTGACCATTTAAATTTATTACAAAATCTTCTGGCATTTTCTTCGGAATATCCAAATCTCCTCAATCCATCCCGTCCATGGGGCGTAAATCAATTTATTCCACGGGATTTAAGAGACGGGGGAATTTCTTCGTGGGGATATCGTTAAGAGTTGTCAGCCAGGATATCTGTGCGAATGCTTGACCCATGTCCGTCCTAGTCGGGATATGCAAATCCTTCCTTATAAGGATACCCCGGCTCGGTTTCTTCTTCTCCATCCTTTTACACTGAATTATTGTGATGGACCGAATCCGGGGAGTGGGCCGGGGAGAACGGGGACGGTCACCCTAATCCGCTTCCGGTCAAGTGTCCCCAAATCCGGCCGACATTCCCGGCCACTTATTTAGTCTCCGGACCCTATGGACATCCATCTTGCACCAGCTTCGCCACGCCACGAATCTTCCTGTGGGATTTGTTCGCAGGGAAAATTCATTGATTTATCCCCGATGCCTATTAATTGATTCTTCATCAATTAAATCACGGAATTTATCCCGATCGTCGAAAAAAAATAATAAAAAAATATGTATCGGGCTTCATCTATTTTTCTTATCAAATGCGATCAATCTCTGGAGAGTAAAATTACCAAAAAATAATACCAACTATGGACCGGGGCCCGTTTGTTTTTTGACCCGCGGCATTGTTCCATAATTGCGACCCTTCAAGAAGATCGTTCAATATAATCGGCGCGATGGCGAATGACTCCTGTCCTTATTATATAGACGGAATACAGGGTGATTAAATGCTTTTTATGCGTATTTTATGATAAAATTATTAATCGAGGGTCATTCGATCGGCCGAATAAAAAAATCATCTTAAACTCGCGTATGTTCTATAGTAAGATTCGTATAACTATGACGGTAACATATAATTACATTTAAAAAAAATATTTTTAAATCGATCATAATGTGTACTAAATTAAAATATTGTTTTTAAAATTTTAAGAAAATGTTCTGATATCTCCAGCCTTTTTAATAAAGATGAGGAGGAAAACGTTTTCACTTTTATTGTTAACTATATTACTGAATTAATTAAATATGAATTAATTAAATATAAAATAAAAATAAATGTACTCGTGACTGAAATTTATGACAGCTTTTATTTTAATAAATACTCTGACGTATCTTGACATTGCTAGCGATATTAAATGCTATTATCGTTGGTGGCTGTCGAAAAAGTTTGACGTGTTTTTGTATAATCGTCGAATATTATTGAGGAAAAAATGGAAAGTATAGAGAAAGATTTAAGATTTATGAAGCAATAGCCTCTGTATTCGTCAGACATACTTTACTGCGACTATTTTCTATAATTAGAAATAAAAATAAAATATAAAATAACTACTTTTGTTATTATCAAGAAAATAAAGACAGAATCAAGCAAAGAAATAAACACTTTGCTAAAAAATGCTTCAAAATTAGGATTTATTGAGTTAAACCAAAATTTGTTGTTAAATCCAGAGTTTTTCATTTATCTCAAAAAAAAATTGTCTCTCTTTTTTAATATTTGTCTAAAAAAGTCTAAAGAATAAATATTTTAGATAATTCTTGACCTTAATTGCTTAAAAAATAACAATAACAACAATATTCGCATCTATGACCATGGGCGTGATGTTTTTTCTCGCTCGCTTCCAGTACGATGTGTAATGTGCGACTGAAAGGTACTAGTGACACGTGCCTCGAAACATCGCCGAGTGCGCGTCCCTCCCGTGTCAGGTTTATTAGTGAAAAAATCCATATATCTACCAAATATGATGCATACTATTTTTATTCAAATAAAAATCAAGATATTTATGAAAAATTCATCAATATATTGGCTTGAAATGCTTTGGGTCTATTTTCATTACAAATAGAAAATATTCAGACGACGCAGTTAAATCTATCCTTTAGTTTTGAGAAAAATAAAGTTCCTGACACCCAAAAAAATCCATAAAGACACTTGGAGTTTAAAAGATGAATTGGAACACCTGAATTTTTTTTATTTATTTTAGAAAAAATGCATAGATCTTTATATGCGCATATATAAATCATGCAGTGCATTTTTTTCTATTCATGAATGTTTCTATTTAAAAAAATAAATCAAATCACAATTTTCCTATTCTGAAACTGAGAGCCCCGATTTTCTAATAAAATCCGTTGTTTGGTTAAATTGTATTTCAAATCCTTTATCATCCCGAAAATTGCAATACAATTTCGTCTACCCCTATCCATCTATTACTGCAGCGAATACCGCACACGCCCATATATCAAATCACCTGTCAGGGATGATGCATCGAATTTCCCCACGCGTCCCGATCCACCGGAATTCCAAGACGCCATCTGTCTTTCGGATGTCCAGCGAAAAAAATGCGACCCCAGTGGTATCCCTTGCAAATATTTCCGCGCATAAACAGAACCCGTCCCAGCCTCCCTTATTATGTCACATTCCAAGGGCAGGGGTGGCAAGCGGACGGGTCCCTGGGGCCCTCCCCGCCCGCCGACCGGTCGAACATGTGACACGTTTAAAAATCGATGCAAAAAAATCCAGTGGTTATGCACGTGCATAATTCATAGCAGTCGCTGCCGCGCTATGTGGATGATTTATGCGATGGCACTAAGGCCACCTTGTTTGTCGCATAGAAAAACACGGCGAACCACCCGTAGAGTTGATATTCAATGATCGTTGCATAGTTGCGTGGTCATGACATACCGGCGAGAATTGCAAGCATCGAGAGTGGTATGAAGAAGTTGAATGGAGGATGCTGACGAGGCCCCAGGAATCTGGACAAAAGGCCCATGGCATCCGCGGTATGGTTTCACTTTCTGATTGGCTCGACAAGACTCTGGACATGGAATGGGCTGAGCTCGGAAGGTCTCGAGACGGCTGTTGCTAAACGCTCCGTTGCGACAGCTCGAGTGCATACTGGAAAATCAATTTTCTCTGTCCCAGATAGCTCTGGACAATGTCAAAAACACTCAATTAAAAATAATGCACAACTTCAAATACGTCCTCGTTTATTAAATGTAATATATTATGCTGTAGATCATTAGTTTATGTTTAAAAAAATATTTAAAATAAAAAAAGACCGCATAGAAAATCATAGAGATGAGTAAAATTTCTCAAAAATTAATTTAAATTCGATTTATAATTTTCCTATATTTATTTATGTATACAGATTTCAAAAACTAACTTTTTAGTATTAAAGTATTCATATTGTATCCAAGAAATATAATATTGTTGAGTCTTAGATTTCACATTTTTTTCAGTAGAAAATAATCTATTCATGGATATTAGGCATTGTCGTATGTTTTTTTAACCTTGCCGTGGCAATTCGGTATATTGGCGACCCCAAGTTTTTGGGTATAATCTCTTTTTAACACTTTATGAGCCGTTCACGCCAAAAGGCGTGATTTTGTAGCCAAGCGTTTATGAGCCGTTCACGCCTTCTGGCTTGAGAGCCATAGCCCCACTTGGCATTTTTTTTCTGAAAACGATGCACAATGTAATTCTACTATTTGTCCCCAGATGGATACACGTGCATGTTAGCTTGGATTATCATTACATGAAAACATGCGGTCCCTAGGCTAGGTTTGATGTAAAACCTTGCGGCTCAAGTGTTAATATAAATCCTACGTATCACAAACTTTTTGTATTTGTCTAAAAAAGTCCAAAGAATAATTATCATGGATAATCATTGTCCTTTGTTATCTGCAATTGCGAAAAAAAGTAAATACAACAATATTCGCCTCTGTTTTCACATGCGATGTTTTTTTTCGCTTGCGCCCGGTACAATGTGCCGAATACGAGTGAAACGTGCGAGTGACACGTGCTGCGAGAGCTCAGTCAGCGACGAGACATCGCCGAGAGCGATGTGTGATGATGATGAAATTTTTTTTAATAATATCGATAATAAATACTATAAAAATCTGCTTTTCACTTATTTCAGTTTTTTTAATAATAATTATATCGAAGAGAATGAATTCCATGACTTTATCCAGCCACATTTTAATTCACAACAAAAAATCATCTTAACACTCAGAGATCCGGTCCCGCGTTAGTGCAGAAATTTTCGTATACGGTAAACACCCGCTCCCGCACTAACGCGGGTTCACACGAAACGTGCTATCTATTGCGCTACAAAAGGCTTTCTTTTGAAGTTTTACGTCTCGACAGTTTCATTCATTACTCTCTGCATGCCCTTTGCAAAATATATGACATATGTATTTATTTATGGTAAAACTGTCCTTGGAAATAATGAATTATTTAGATCAGAAACTTTACAGTACTTACATCGACTACCTCAACAGATTTAGGTTTTGTTTTATCCATTCAACAAAATAACTTTTTTTTTGGAATATTTATGTGGCTGGCAAATCATACATACTACATAAAGATATCTATTTGTTTTTTATCGTCTAAAATACAATAAATCGTCATTTTCATTAAAATTAAATACAGTCGGCCCTCTTATAACGAAGAAATTGTGATTACGTTATAGAAACTGTAGGACTCTTTAATTATTTTTTGTAAATTGAACGCAATCAATATCATTTTTCGAATTATTTCATGTAATTTGACCTTACTGTACCTAAATGTACGTTCTAGGAAGAAGCGGTTTAGGAGGGACTGTCGAACTTGTTATAGAAAACCGTTGTATAACAGGGAGCATTATAGGAGGGTTTAATTATTTTTTTTAATCAATAACTTATTGTTTATATTATATTTAATTTTTTTATGTTAGTTATTGAAAAATATATTTTTTAGATTATGATAAATAATAAATAAAAATACGCTTGTTTTAGGTGAGATAAAAAAAATATATTCTGCAGTAAATTAGCCGTGTCCCCCTTGTCGCACTTACAAATTTGCCGAGGGACCCGAGAGTTCAAAAGTCGATTTATACATCTTGCACACTGCACATTTTTATCTACCCGATGGTCAATCAATGTCCCATCTCCCCGCTCCACTGCGAAGGCATTTCGTTTAACTTCAACCCTACGGCCGGGCCATAAAAGAAAAGTGAACATCATTGACACCCACCTCTAAGCCCTTCTGAACTGCGATTTTGTCTCAAAGGGCAGAATTTATCTGAATAATTCAGACGGGCGTCCCTATCCCTCCGCGCTCTGACCCTGCGACTGTGTCATCCGGCGGAGGAGTCAAACTATCATCAAGATGCACCGGGACCGTGGCCCCATAAAGGGCCCGCAGGGTATCAGCCGGTCGGTCATTACCACCCCAGGTCCAGGACGATGTGAGAAATGTCCTGCTAAAGGGACCCTCCACTTTGCAGCCACTCTGGGACACCAACGGTACTTCTAATGCCCTCAGCTCTATTTTATTATCAACGATATCCTCTCACAATATCCTGAAATAACAATAATTCTTTAGTCGATTAAAACGTTACAGTCGACGATGACCATCAACCCCTTTATTTAATTAAATATTAATTGCAATTTCGACTATTCAATTTGGATTTCTTATACGGTTATTAAGGTGAAATAAAGTTAAAAAAAATATTTAAAGAAATGTGGCCCCGAGGGGCACTCGCTACTCACACCGGTGCATATAAAAGCGCAAGGTGCATCCGAGATGCAAGGTGCAACTATGTCCGGTGATACGATACGAGTATGTACTGTCAGCGATCGACAACTCATCGCATATACAATATTAATCGATCATCCCTGATTTTTGTTTTGAATATTTTTTCATGGTATTAAATTTCAACATCTGTGTCAAGGCATAATTTGCTAATTATGTTAATATTCATTTTTTTTTAAAATAGCGATGACACGATGAAGTCGTTTTGAATTGTAATTATGCTGAAACGAGATGAATTTTATTGTTTATTCAAATATTATTATCTGATAATTAGAATAAATTAATTAAAATTTATATTTATATATGAATATGCATCAATTTCATTGGATTTAATTTGTTGTTTAATTCGCAGTAATTGTATTTGTATCAATGAAAGGTTTATTAGCAATGGTAGAGGAGCCTGTTTCCCGCCAGCGTATGCGTAAAATTCAAAAAACAAGGTCCCGCGCATGCGTAACAATTTATACCCCATTTATCCAGGTGGCAGCGAACACTTTCATTAGGATACCTGTTATTTCATGGTGCTTATGATCAGATAAAAGTGCATTCGTGTCTGAGTAATGAGTGCTCGCTTAGAGGTACTCTGAAAAAAATGTGTTTTTTTCACCAAAATAAATAATCAACGGCCCAAAAATCCACCGATGGCACCGTAGACGCTTTTGATTTTATTTTATCGTCGAGATCTCCCTATCGTGATGATATATTTTCGGGTTAATAAATAAAAAATATATATAAAAATTAAACGCGTGTGTAATTTGGCGAGATTCTCCTCGAGGGCCTCGGGCTATGGTCCATATAAAGGACGAGCAAGGATCACGAACCTTTTACGAAATGACTCGCGCACCAAAAAAAAATTGTTAGGTCCCTAAAAAGGGTTTAATTTTTGTCCTCGGGATTTTTTAAAATAATTTTTAATGATGGCCCATTTTCGGTATATTGTTAAATAACACTGCAAAACGATTTCGACACGTCAAACTCGGACGAATGCAACAATGTTGCACGAATCCTTTAAAGTGTTAACGTTTTAAGTAATGCGTGATATATATTTTATTATATCTTGAGATTTGATGCGCGGTAAAATTCACTATAATAATATATCGAATATATTGTCAATATTTAATTAAATATCGAGTTAGGTTAGGTTAGGTTAGGTTACACTCTATTGCACTGTCCACGCTTCACGGAAGCCAGAAAGAGCCTAG
This sequence comes from Philopotamus ludificatus, assembly GCA_022495035.1. NCBI lineage: Eukaryota > Metazoa > Arthropoda > Insecta > Trichoptera > Philopotamidae > Philopotamus > Philopotamus ludificatus. The sequence goes on along the minus strand of JAGXCT010033024.1, from coordinate 7 downwards.
GAGGAGA
>JAGXCT010033023.1:0-31867 GCA_022495035.1 Philopotamus ludificatus | reverse complement strand
GATGATGATGATGATTAATTTTTGATAAACAATTAATATGTCGTCTATAAAATCCTCATTTTAAATATTTGATACAAACTCCAAAGATTTTTTCTTACTTGACTCTTCTTTGAGTATGCAAACCAAATATTATTTTAAAAAATCCTGCACTTTAAACTTATTGAGTTTTGTATTAATTTAATATCTGCATTAAAAGTATGGTATAAATAATATACTATAGAATAAAGAAAAATAATGTTATGATAATAATAAAAAAAGAAAGCTTGTGTAAAAAAATATGTTTAAATAATTTTTAAGGGGGTTAATAAATATGTCCAGGGGTTATAGTTTATCTAGTCACTTTATAATTAATTACAAAATAATAATATTATTACAATTAATGGTTTTTAAATCTGACTAATTAATTTGCTTGAGATGCATGTCTTCTAAATCGTATTAAAAATTGATTATAAATCAAAATATCTTGCATTACGTTTTATTTATATAATAAATAAATAAATTTGTGACGACGTTTTCAATAATCCTTGACATTTTATATTATTCTTGCAATATCGCGAATTATAAATCGATTAAATAACAGAATAAATCCGCCCAGCACGTTCTTGCCGGCAATAAAATCGTCTCTTTTATTGCACGCCAATATAAATTTAGAAAGTCGTTTAAATTTTATTGCCACATGTTAATATAATGGTTATTAAATAATACGTTTTTTTTTTCACAAGACGATACTACCGCCATCTATTGAGCGTCGATAAATTTATCGCGCATGCATAAAAATGGCATTTCCATAATTTTAATGTATAGTGGCGTTGTGCAAGAATGACACATATTTTTTTATTTATTTTTACCATTAGTGTCTGGCGATGTTCTAAAGCCGTTTGAATCGTAACACAATACGCATGCAGTAAAATGACACAATGGCCTCTTAAATTACCATGGAAAGTCGAAGATACCTCATGTGGGTACACCGCTCCCGTATAAGAACGCCGAATGCGTCGCATTTGAATAATTACGACATGTATGGTACACGTTTAAAAATGTAACTGGATGGTAGTAAAGCATCCCGTGTGTTGTCAATCAGCAGCACGCCGCTTTGAATCTGCAAAATTAGACGAACAAATGGGTTGGGGGTTCATTCACTCCGCAGCGTATATTGTTGCGAACGGGTACTGGACCCCCCCTCGCTGCCTCTTCACAAAGATCCCGGCCACCCTTTGCCAAAAGTTTGCTTCACTAACTTGCCATTCTGTAATGACCCTTGAGATCAGTTTGATCGAACACGTGAATAGACGGCATAGAGAGAGAGTGGGGTCCCATGAATGTGTGCTCATTACCATCCGTGGTATTACTGCGCCATATATTACTGAATGGTGGTTGAACGTTTGCGCTACGCTGATCAGAAGCACTGTTGATTTGGGCATGTTCTAGAATCAAATGTCTAAATTAATCATTCATCGATGTCGATGATGTTTGTATAGGAATTTGCCAAAAGATGCACCGGCACGATTACAAATATCCGGCGGTGGATGCCCTCGGTACCTGGGCGACTGATGAATGAGGATCAATAAACAAATACATACAGATAGATGGATAGCTTAGATCTAATATTTAAATGGGAGTGTTTGATTAATACTTCATCGTGTCAAGACTTGAATTTTATTTTAAGACTTAATTATTTGATCATATAAATGATCCCTCTTGCATCACACCACATAGATAACATTTTTTTTATAACTAGCTCTCGCTGTTTCACTGTGTTTTCATCGTAACGTCGAAATTTCTCATCTCCAATAATTAAATCTCGAAAAAACGAGCTTTAATATAAATCCTCCATGTCAAAAAGTGTTTAATATTTCTCTAAAATAGTCTAAAGAATAAGTATTATAAATAATCATTGACCTTTATTGTCGGCAATTGCAACAAAAAATAAAAACAATAATATTTGCTTCTGTTGACACGGGCGCGATGTTTTTTCTAGCTCGCGTCCAGTATGATGCGCTGAGTGCGAATGAAACCGTGCGATTGACACGTGCGGCAGTCGGCGGAACATCGTCGAGTTTGTCATTTACGCGTCGTATTGATTAGTTTAAAAAACCAAAATATCGATAAAATCATTAAGCTTATCACGAATAACTATTTATATTCTTAGAAATAATCTTTTTTTTTTAAAAAGTCAAGATATTTATGAAAAATTCATCAATATATTGACTGGGGTTTGTTTTACATTACAAATAGACTCCCTTCTTAACTTGGTATTTACTGACATCCAATATTTCACCATAAATAATACAAATATTTCCGTGGCTTCAGTGTCATTTTTTCATGCAAAACTGCATCGTCACACGACTCATCAGATGTTTTTTTTTATTAAGAACACATTTGATATAGTTTTATTTTAAAACATGTTAACAATATTAACATGTTTTGAGATAAAACAATACTGTTATTTCTGATATTATAGTGAGATTATTTATATTTAATTTCATTTAAGACATCATAATCACCATAGGCCTCATCCAAGACCCATCTCCATTTTGTTCGGTCTGCCGCCAAGTCGCTCCATCATCTGGTAAGTTTTATTGATGCAGTGTCCCTTAGTTCACAGTAGAACCACCTTAGCCTTAGTTTTCCTTTCCTTCGGGGAACACTGGGGGATATATAAGTGTAAGAGTCTCATTCCCCTTGCATCTTTAGAATCTTTATCGATTCTTTATATGGGTGATTAGCGCTTTAGATGTTCTGTTATGCCATCCATCTATCGTATATCAATTTTATCCCTCCCCTCGCCTACCCTCCTTCGCCCGGCGGCACCATCATAGCCGCGGGCAAGCCAGCGACCAGATAAGTCAATCCATACAATTACCCACAATAAACGGTTTTATTCATCCCCCAATTTATATCGTTATTTTACTTGTAGCGTGTTAATTACTTTAGATATTTTGATCGCCTTCAAACCGATCGAAGACAAAGCGACAGCTCGCCAACAAATAGTGAGGTGTCTTAAACCTTTCTGCAACGGCGAGATTCCATACGAAATCTCAAACTAGCCAATATTAACCGCCGGCGGCCACTCTACTGATCACCCTATATAACTTTTCTACGAATAACACAGGGATTCAGAATATCTGTTTATCACCTCCCAACCCCTACCAGGGGGGGGGGTAGCCACCAAGAATTTATCAGAAATGAAACACAACTCGCCACATAACCCCGCATAGAGTTGACTAGGGGACTAGCTAATCTGATATGCCCGCATAACAGCAAAATATGTACAATAATCAACGCCCAAATAATGACGAACAGGCTGAAGCATGGCTGGATACACTTGATATCGACATCTGACCGGGCCTACAGTTTGAGAAGCATGGAAGACCCTAACCTATTGACTAACTTAAAGCATGCTTAGAACTAACCACGCAAAGGCCCGTAGAAACGCATGCTTTAGAATAACAACGTAGAGGTATCTAGACACAACTCTTTGTATCTCTGTCACCAGTAATTGGTATAGAGATGCGACTATCCCGGGCTAGGTCGACCCGGCTCCCTAGCCATTCAAAGGCAAATGCCGGGATAGTTCCTTGAGCCGTTTCCCGTCACATTTCCGCTTCCTACAAACTCGCCCTGTCCTACCCCAGCTCCAGGAGCAAATCTCCAGGCTGGGAAGTGCAAACTATGTTCCGTTCGGATGGAAGCAATGCCCCAGGTGGCTGCTTTAGACTATCGCTATAAGGTAACGTTATTGGCCTGGTGCCGTGGCTCAAAGAGGGGCTTCCGTCTCTCCGGAAGGCTAGCGGTTCAACCTACACCTGGATTACGTAGCCGACTAATATTGTTCTTGGCGTGCCCCGAAATGGCGGAGGAAACTCCAACAACGACGAGCACGCGAAGAATGGCAAAGTAAAAACCATACGCAATCATCATCATCAGTCAAATAAAAAAATAAATACAGTTCAGGAGATTTTAAACACCGTAAAAAGCCGTAAAATTAAATACTTCAGAAACTTCATTCAAGTGTGCTAATATCCCCTTCTATTGACCACAACAGAGGGAAAGGTGGGAGTAAAATTTCGGTTGAACCGAAAGAAGCTGTCGTCGTTGATCCAACTGTTTTAATAAGTTAAGAATTCTAGATCGTTTTAGATAACCAAATATACGCATCTGTTTATATGCAATCATAATCTTTACCAACAATGTGGCTGAAGGATAAATGTTGGATTCTATAAATAAATGCTTTATTAATTGAAGAAAACGCTTAGAATTTTCTTATGTTTATTATATAAGCGTCCTTCTGAAGTGACTGTGAAAGACATTAAAAAAGATTAGAGAGAAGTTGGATCCTTTGCATTGGTTTTTCAGCCAGAATGATCATCATGTTAAACTGAGTGGGATATGTGAAGAAATGACAAGCGAAAGTTTAGATGCTTCGGCGATTTGGATAGACGCTAAATGAAGCTCGACTGTCTATCATCTGCTAGACGAAAGTCCTTTGGTCTCATGGACGAGGACTTATACGAAGATACCTGCACCACCGAAGCGAATTAAAGTAAATATATCAGGTTGTCGGGAAAGTAATTTCGTTTTTTATAAGAAAATAAAAGACGATTTTCTTATAGTGAATAAATATTTTATTGAATTATATATTATCCATTCTGGTCCAATATATTTCATGATTCCATGCTCATAAAACTTGTGTTCTTTGCTGGCAAAAGACTGTTCCAGGTGATTTTTGACCTCCTCATTTGAAGTAAAGGTTTTACCGTCTAAAATTTTTTGTAGAGACCGGAACAAATAATAATTAGAAGGAGCCAGATCTGGAGAATATGGTGGGTGTGGCAGTATATCCCATCCGAGCTGTAAAAGCTTTTGGCGAGGTACAAACTCGTATGAGGTCTCGCATTATCTTAGTGGAACACTACACCTTATCCATTTATCAATTCTGACCTTTTCTGCTTAAGTGAATCATTCATTTTGTCCAGCTGATGACAGTACGCTTCAAAATTGATCAATGTGTTGTCCGGTAGAAGCTCAAAAAAACGATTCCTTTGAAACACCAAGCAGATAGCATCACCTTATTTTGATGAATATCGACTTTCGAAGTGCTTTGAGCCGATTCATCGTTTTTACTCCATGATTTCTTGTGTTTAACATTATTGTAGATAACCCATTTGTGATGATTCGCTTCAAAATGCATAATTTTCTTGACGTTTGATAAGCAAATCAAAGACGTCAACGCGACGTCACAAATTTCTTTCCGTAAGAACATGAGGAACGCATATGTCGATCTTTGAGATTAAACCTAGGCGTTTCAAATGATCATGAATCGATAAATTTAATCACTCAGCAATTTCACGAGTTATTGTTCGCCATTTTGCATCAATTAATGCCTTTATTGTGTCTTCGTCAGCTTCAACTGGCCTTCCAGAACGTAGTGCATCTTCAATATCAAAATTTCCGCACATTTTGCAAACCAGTTTTGACACTGGCGTTTTGTCAATACATATTCTCCATACTCATCGGATAATTTTTTTCTTGCGTGAACAGCATTTTTACCTTTTCGATAGTAAAAAAGTAAAATGTGCCGAAAATGCTAATTTTCAATAATTATTATGCGGCTTAAGTCTAAAGTTGGCGGTGAAAAAATACAATTAAGTCCTCTGTTGGAAAAAAACGAAATGACTTTCCGAACAACCCAATAAAATGGTTTATCTGGATACCAGAGTGCATTGACACCGAATCTGGCCAATGTCAAAAATTGCTGCCCAAAGTTTATCCGATGAATGACCCATGTAAACTAAACCGATTCCTCAAGAGCAACAGCTGCTCGTCCAAAATTTCAGTAGACCTGTTCGCCGACCTTCTTTTTATAGAATATTGCATTCCATCATTGGGTTTCAACCGAAAATCCGCAATAACCATATAAAAAATGCAAAAAATGTTATCGAATATAATCGTAAAAGTATCCATATTTAATTGTATATAATTTAATTAGGGTTTTATCTCGCAATTTATTTAAAAAAACGCCGCATCAGCTGGCAGAGTCCCTGAATATTTTTTTTTTGCAACGCAGACAATATCAGGTTACCGGCTGCAAGGTACAACACAACAGCTGATCGCCGTCTGGTGCAACAGAAATGCATTGAATGCGCCCGATTCGCCGTGCAGATATTCGACGGCCCATTCAACCACCACAATGGACCTTTTATCCGACAATCCATCTGCAAAACTGTTCACGTATGAATGAACCGATAGTTGGAATTCGGATTTAATGCGTTTGTATGGGGGCTCGATCTCTCGCTGTTACTATTGCCAAAGCGTATTTTTTTTTAGATATTATTTCGCATTTCAATGAATTTTAATAATGGAGCAACAATATTTAACATTTTTTTTTGTTATAAACTTAGTAATAATACGCTTCACTTATGCAATAATTGAATTATCGTATTAATTATAAACGAGGATTGGCGTAGGAGCACCGTTGCAAATTCCATGCGACCCGATTTGCAAATTCTGTATAATTTTTTAGAGATGCAAATCAATTCTTGCATACATTGATGAATAAAAAATGCACAGCGTCAGCTGATGCCTTTCTGCATGCACAGGATGTCCCGGGGAGCAGCTGTCCCGACACTCAAAACTCAACAACCGACATTCACTTCTCTCATTTTTCATTTCATTGTACGCCTTTTGACGTCAAAAACACCAGCGAATTGCATGATTTAAAAAAAACTAAACCTAATAAAATTTTGCAATGCATATTAATCATATTTTTTAGCCCTAATCATTTTTACAGGCGTTCTAAACCACAAAATTAGGATATATTAAACTCAAAATGGACTGAATTGACCCAATCCATCTATTCGCAATTTTCAAATTTTCGCAATTATATCGCATTTATCGCTTCTATCGCTTCTATGTCGCATTAATCGCAAAATGCGATAATCACGTATCTCTATTAATTAGTTTTGATAGTAATACAATAAATAATTTATTGAAATATGTGCTGCCATCTATACATGTATTTAAATATTTATAGCCTAAACTCAACTATATATTTGTTGATTTTATAGTCTAATTAGAGTAATATCAGCCTTTTATTAACAGTGGGCCGAAATATCGGCCCGTCAAATTGTTTTAAAGGGTCGCGAGCTGAATATTCGGTCTAAAACGTTGAAAATAATATTAATATTAAAAATAAATAATCGCATTAGTCTGATAAACCAATATTTTTCATTTCTAACTTGAGTTTTTTTACATACAATTTTTAGAAAATAATTTTGCTTCTAATTGTTTGGCAGATTTAACCAAGCCAGGACGATGGGGTCTATCTTTTTTGAATTACTCTTTTAATATAGATCCTACATGTCACAAACTTTGGGTATTTGTCTAAAAAAAGTCTAAAGAATAAATATTATAAATAATTATTTGTAGGGCACAATGTTTTTTTCGCTCGCATCCGGTACACTATGCCGAGTGCGAGTGAAACATACGACTGACACGTGCGGCGAGAGCTCAGTCATTTATGCGTCATATTAATTAGTTAAAAAAATACAAAATATCGACTAAATTATGAAGCGTATCGTGAATAACTATTTTTAATCTTAGAATAATCCATTTCAAAAAATATGTGAAATGCTTGGGGTCTCTGATAGACACCCTTCGGACGTCGCGGTTGTTTCAGAGCCGCCGTAGCGGATGGATTAATTATTCCGGTGCTTTCATCTGCAGCTATAACAATATTACTGATATATTACTGATTACAATTAACTGATTAGTATGATGGATTTTAACATAAACACTAGTACGACTGGTGGCCCCTGTGTATGAAAGACGCAAATACCGTAAGGCCACTGGTGGCCACGGAAATATACTTTTTATAGTATTTATTGACTGTTTTGTGATGATAAGATCGCTGTTTTCCGAGATTATTTTTGAGACAAAAATTGTATTTTTGTTATGATGAATTTAAAAATACAAGATATATAAATATTTTACTGCTTAAAAGTGCTTTAAAATGGCAATGAAGTGGATAAGGACCTATTTAAATGGTCGATTTGGAGACTAAATGTTCAAATTTTTGGTTTATTTTGTTTCGCTCTCAGTACGTGGATATTAGAACTGTATAAGATCAGTATCTTTAATTAAAAAAAATGAAGGACGACCCTGACTTGCTTCATCTTTGAGATCTTCATTTCTTATATGATTCTTTATGCGGTTTGATACAAAAAATAATTATGTAGTAATAAATTCAATAATTTAATGTTAATTATATACACATCAAAACACCTGAATTTATTATGCAATAAATAAAATAGATTATTTTGCGTCAACCCAATTTATTTATATTACATAAATACAATTTAATACATTCTTTAATTAATGGAGAATGCATTTTTAGGGAATTAAGCCGGTCGATTACCAGCTGCACCATCCAGTGGCACCGCCATTGCGACTCATAAATTTGATAAAGTCATCATAAAAGTGCACCTGTAATGCGAATATGCACCGTGCCGACACGCATGTAAAGCAGCGATTAAGCAAGCCACACACCGTACCTACGCAACGCCAATATTTTATTGTAATTCTGCAACGCGTGTCGCAATACTTCAACAAAAGACCAATTAAACAAGCGATAGTATCGACAAATTTGGCGAATGCCCGGGCATCGGCATTTTCGCGGGTCCGAAAACGGACGATATTTCGTGAGATTGCATCGAACTGCTTCTGTGCACACCGAAGCATTTTGTTGCGGTTAATATTACAAAAAAAAGATGATTAATTCATGTATCAGCTTTTAAAATGCATTATAATTGATATTAGCATTGATGATGATGATTTCGCAAGGCTTTTACTTTGCCATTCTTCACGTGCTCGTTGTTGTTGGGGTTTCTTCCGACATTTCGGAGCACGCCAAGAACAACGTTACTTGTCTACGTAATCCTGACTTAGGTTGATCCACTAGCCCTACGGAGGGGCGGGTCCCTTTTTGGGCTGGAAGACCAACATCGCACGCCTTAACGATAAGTCTAAAACAGCCATCGGGTGTGGCATTGCTTCCCCGTTCCCATTAAGGCCTGGGAACTAAAAGGACATGGCGAGTTTATAGGAAGCGGTAATGTGATGGGAAACGGCTCAAGGAACTATCCCGGTATTTGCCTTTGGATGGCTAGGGAGCCGGCTCAACCTACCCCGGAATAGTCGCATCTCTACACCAATGAACTTTTGAATTCGAATGTGCTTTTCCTGATCTATTTATTAATTAGGAAGCCAACACCACTGATACACCCGGAAGGCGTACCATTATAGGTTAGGCAGTTGCCATTTTTAAGATTTAAGCAGTTGTATCCGCCTCTTCTGACCTCGCAGGGGCCAATTAGATCCCATTTAATTGACCCAATTCTGTCTCTAGCTCTAAGGGCCTTAGTTCTGATGAGAGAGTCTGGCAGCTAAAAGTTATAATATTGATTGTATTCAGGTCTTTTCATTTCTCGCTTCCTGTTGTTATGCTCATGTTTGGTGAATCAAGGTGTACTACTAGGGGGAGAGGTAGACTACTAAAGAGAGTCGAAATATGGTAGAATCAATAAAAAAAACAGGATAGAAAGAGAGACATGTTTGGGGTGAGGAAACCTGAAAAGTAAGAAGTTTCAAAGATTTTGAGCTCCGTTTTGAGCACAAAATAAACAACGCCATAAACATATATTTATGTAAATTTAATATTTATTTTAATTAATATACTTAATATGAATATTGTAGGTGGAAAATTAGTATATCCAGCGGTGGTCGTGGATCCTTTTTAAATGAATTAGCACTATAATTTATTTAAACAGTTTATTTTAATAATAAAATATAATATAGAGTATTACAGAAACAGGTTTTTTACTTAAATACACCCTTTTGCATATCATATACACCCATTTGCAAATCAAATTGATCCATTTTCTATTGAAATGTCTATTGATATAATGTATTAATATAATTCTCTATCCGTAATTTTTTATATCTGATATTGCCTTTTCTGGAGATTTCGTTGAATAAAAATCTGCTCTATTAGTTTAATGTGTAATGAAAATGAATACAAATGTTGTTTAATTATAATTACTTTTACTTTTAAACGTTAATATATTTGTTCTGTCAAAAAGCGTTAACAATGGATCAGTCTTATATGTCATAGAGTCTATATTTTTCAAGGTCATTATGCGCATTCTAGGAATCTATTAGACTTCAGCTTTATTAGTTATTCCATTTGATGTATATATTTTTGATTTAATAAATTAGTAATAAAGTATTTTCATTTCTGTCTTCTATCCTGTTATCATATCTTATTCATTCACGGTCCGTCTCTGGAGATTATAATAATGTATAAATAGATTTTATTATGGATATATGACGTAAATACTGCTTACATTAACAAAATAATAAATTAAAAACATTTAACACGTACGTACAGAATGCTAAAGATTCTATGAAAAAAAACTTTGTACTGTTTCAGCTAAAGAAACTTAAACTTTTGAGTACCAAGTAATGCCATTAAATATAAATGAATGATAGAAAAATCTCTCATTTTGCGTAGCATCTGCAACAGTATTTGTTTTTCTGTGATTGAGTTGTTTTATTTTTAAACACCAGGATTAAGTTGCCAATTGATTAAAGTCGATAGAAGTAATCAAGTATCCAGATCTGTTAATCTTTCGGATCTATTGTAGATAGGGTAGAAGAATTTTTATTGTGAACCAGATATAAGAAGGCTAGCAAGGATGGTTAAAAATGATGAAATATCCAAAAAGACAAAATAACGTTTAGTGCAAAGTCTGGTATTCTCAATTTTTAATAAAGGAGTAGAAACCTGCACCATAAAAGAGAACATGAAAAAGAAAATTGGTGCCTTAGAAATGTGGTGCTGGCGAGATCTGCTGAGAATGCCATGGACCGCTAAACGCATAAACGTGTATCTCCTAAAAGAAATGGAACGATAAAGAGGATTGACTTTCTACCAGAAGAAATGGCCGATCTGCTCAAAAAAATTATCTGTGTAAGTAAAAAACTAGGACTCGAGATCAACATTACTAAAACCAAGCTGATGATCGTCCGACAGGAGAAATCAGCTATCCAGATCTGTTATCTGTCTATCCAATCTTTCGGATCTGGGGAGGGTTGAAGAATTTATTTTTTTCGGATCACTATTTACGAGTAACGGAAATTGTGAGCCGGAGATAAGAAGGCGAATAGGGATGGCTAAAAATGCGATGTTAAAGCTATCAACGATTTGGAAGAACAGGGGGATAACCAAAAAGACAAAAAAACGTTTAGTGCAGAGTCTGGTATTCTCATTTTTTTAATTAGGGCGTAGAAACCTGGACCATAAAGGGAAATATGAAAAAGAAAATTGAGGCCTTTGAAATGTAGTGTTGGCGACGTCTACTGGAAATACCATGGACCGCTAAACGCACAAACGTGTCTGTCCTAAAAGAAATGGGGAACTACAAAGAAGACCGACTTTCGACCATATGTCTCAAAAGGATTCTTCGATACTTTAGGCATCTCGCCAGAAGAAACGATAGCCTGGAGAAGCTCGTCGCATTTGGAAACGTTCCAAAGACGCAGGGAAGAGGTAGGGCGCCATGACAAAATCAAGAATTTTCGGAACAAGAATGATCACGATCCTCAGACATGAGGGTGCCGACTAAAGAATAATACAAACATCTCAAAGGCAAAGATTGAAGCGTCGCATCTGTGCTATTTAATTATGTTTCATTTGATAGAGGATTGAAGCTACTTATAGAGACATCTGGAATCCTTAATAGTGCTATAGATGGCCTTTAAAGTTCCAAAGTGGTGAAACGACGAAACAAAATCAGAGAAATTTTTAAAAATCTACAATGACACACGAAACGCGTAAAACAATTAAGAATTAGTCACAAGACGTCTGTTGTCCATGGTACGAAATTTACAATGCTCTTAGAACAATGAATACCCATATTATCTTTACTGTCCAGATATTAAATGAATCCGAGAAGTGAATCCTTGCATCAATCTGAAGAGAAAAAAACAATGACTTTCGTCGAATAGCTACCTGTGTCTACCCCTGACCCATCATTGGTTGAAAAAGGTACTCTTTTTGTCTCAAAAGGATTCTTTGATATTTTGGACATCTCGGCAAAAAAAAGGATAGCCTGGAGAAGCTCATCGCGCTTGGAAACGTACAAGAACGCAAGAAGAAGGGACTGAAGAAAAAGAATAAAAAATAAACACAAATATCGCGCGTATATAAAGAATAGTTTTAAAAAAAACTAATGTTAACAATTAAATAAAAAAATAATAACAGAATCGGGTTTCGCGTCGGAAACTCATTGATGCGTCGAGCTCTCCGGTACATATCGCAAGATCAGACAACGCACTTTACAAAACCGCGCCCAGTAATTATAATCAGATTATTGAGCGAAAAAAAGAAACTTAAATAGCCAGAATTTCACACCGAGTCCGCATTAATATTCATCGACGCAATAATAAAGGGATGCAAATTATATAAGTGAAATGCATTAAGTGGCGCACGCTACACATAGTACGAAACACTTGACTCGGGACAAATTTATCCCCACTTCCGGTTTGCATAATTTTGCAAAAATAATTTGCATATCACTGACCCTGCGTGGTCATATTTTTTCGCAATAATTGATGTTTAATTTCACCTAAACCGAAAAAATAAATAAACACAAGTGGAAGCCACGAAGCACACATAAAACGCGACAATTACCATAATTTATACGACGTTACGAAACCAATCGTTAATTTAATCAAATCGACAGAAGACTGTGATGACCACGATGATTACCATAATTACGGTGGGGTGGCAAAGAATTATATGATCAAGCTGTCAAAAATTTCTCATGTAGAGGCGTTACCTCGCTGCTTACACGTGTTGTATCATTAATCGTCTCGGAAGATTGACACGCGATAAATAAACAAAATTTTAATAATTCATGGCAAAAATTAAATTTTCACTGTTATTAGCGAGCGCGTAATCGATGCCGTTGCGCAATTAATATTCGCCAATAAATTTTATTGTGTCAATTGTAGACCTAGCGCGGCCATAAAATGGCACGGTAATAAACCAGAGTATATGCCTGATAATTTTAACGATGATGGATTTCATAGCTTGTCAATGTATTATAGTGATATTCAGCGGAGATGAAAGGGTTAACGATCGCCACTAAATCTAATCGCACGATGTGAAAAGCTAAATTATGCCGAGACACTTGATAAAATTATGCAACTGACCATAAAATATGAAAACAGTACTTTAATGATATCATTAAAACTTTCAAGTTTAATATTCGTCTTAGAATATATCTTTATTTATATTTCAAGTATGAACATGGAACGGGTTTTTGTTTCCTGGAATGACATTGCTTTTTCCTTTTCATTTATCATAAACAATCTATATCTCATTCCCTGTTATAATTTGCTAAAAAAAAGGTTGAGATCTTTGTAATAGACCTTTGAGAATTTTCTACATTTAAAAGCGTTCTTTCATCCGATTTAAATTGCCATATGTTTTAAGTCAGCACTGATTCATAAATCTCGTTGATCTAAGCGATCTTGGGAAAATTTAAGACCTGATCCCTTACTAATAAAATATAGTAAACTCTCCCGTAACGCTCCTTGCTATACTGTGTTTTTCCATACCAAATTCGACAGTCCCTCCTATACCGCTTCCTTCTAGAACGTAATTTTTTAAGGTCAAATTACATATTTCGTAAATATTTATTTATTTATTTATAAAGACAATGCGTGATTGGAGTTACAGAATAACCCAGGTCACCAATCATGCATGAAATATAATACAGTGGAACCTCTCATAACGAGCATAATTCGTTCCAGAATCTTGCTCGTTGTGTGAAACACTCGTTATGCGAAACTAATTTTCTCATATAAATCAATATAAAACACGATAATGCGTTCCATGCGATTTTTTTTTTATAGTTTATTCAAATAAAATTTTACATGCTTATAAATTGTTAAAGATCGTAAAAACCTGGATAAAAACATTTTTAAAAATCGAAACTAGCTTATTATTTATAAATTTATGACAAATAATTAATTATTTTTTACTGGAAAGCTGTCTAGAGACATTTGTTTTAGCCGAATCTTTAAAATTTGGTGAAAATGTGACACAGCGTTATTATTAATTATATTTGTAGCACGCATAGTCACCTCCTTATTAGGATGATGCTTCTCAATGTACGATGAAACAGTTTCCCATGCTTTCAGCATTTCTCTTATTGCGTCAGAAGATTGTTTCTCTGCTACTTCCTCTGTGACTTCTCCCTTTCTGCGTCACTCGTTATGCGAAATGTCGCTTGTTAAGGGAGCAATTTTTTCACTTTTTTTTGCTCGTTATGCGAATTACTCGTTATGGGAGGTGCTCGTAATGAGAGGTTCCACTGTAATAACATGAAAAATAATAATAATAACATGAAAATAATAATAATGCATGAAACATAATAATAACATAAAAAAAAACAAAACAGCATATATTACAATAAAGAGAAGAAAATAATTATAAAATCTCATATAAAATATCAACAAAACGGCTGTAAAAATATGTAATATAATACGATGCCGAGCAAAATCCCACTTCCCGAATTTTGTATGAGTGTCTTTAATTTTCATAACACGGGTTTTTTATAACGTAGTCTTGATTTCCTCGTTATGAGAGGGCTGACAGACTGAACTCAAATGAGAGTATATAAAAACATGGATTTAATTTCGATTATTTGTTATATACCGAAAAAACAGCGAGAATGTGATGAAACAGATCCTGAAGATAGCAGCTTTTCGAAATAGCGAATATGAGAGTCTTCGAAATATGTTGAAAATCGACATCCTGCAAGATATTTAGAATATGAGGATCTGCCAGGCCAAAGAGATTAGTTAAATGCTCTGGAAAGGGGCATCTGATCCCAAATAATTGCGAATAAATGATTTCTTTACGGATTACCTTTTAAAAACACAGTTTTTGATTAAATTTAACTTAAAAGAATCCAGTAGTTATTTAAATGAAATAAACATCATAACGAATTATTATTTTTATGTTATTTATTTGATTAGTGTGCATTATTATGTTAAAACAAAAAAAAACATTTTTTAGAAAATTGTTGAAACGATTAAAAATTAAAGAAATTTTAATTTCTGTTTGTTTTTAATGATTTTAGTATGAAAAAGCATTTTTTGAATCAATATATAACATATTTTCATTATAATAATGTATATTTTATTTATTTATTATGATCATTACTTAAAAAATAAATAAAATTATCTCATTCATTTTTTTTACATTTTTTTTTTTTTTAGTGTTAAAGGATTTAATTTTTTTATTAAAGCAATTACAAATAAAATAGCTACATTTTGGGAATAAAGGATTATTATACATATATGCAGTGGCGTCTCGTGGGTAAAAATATTTGGGGGTGCTGCGGAAGATTAAGAATTAAGAATAGTATATTTCAATCACGACTCAGTATAGAAGGTGCGGGACTGCTCCGAGTCGCAGCGTAATACAACACTTAGCGACGAGACGACCCTCCCCCACCTCGCTGCCACCCCGCATCCATCTAATAAACGATGCTTGGAGCGTTGGTGAGACGTTCTTGCTCTACACCGCGAGACGTAGCACTAAATTTAAGTTTAATTTATATTTTCATACACATAATATATAAGGAATAGACACATATATAAATATATATATTTCTTCGATTTCCTCAATTTCCTTGGGGTGCTGCAGCTCCGCAATGTATATTGAGGAACCGCTTCTGTATATATGTGAGTATTTACATAATATGTATTGATGTATATACGATCAGCCCTCCTGTAACAAATCATCAGTCCCTCGTTGTAGATAATCAGCATTATAGAAACCATAGGCACTAACAAAAAAATTAGAAAGAGGGCTTTTTAATTATTTGTTATATATTTTAAATTAACTTTATCAGCATTGAGCATTATTGAAGGGTTTAATATATTATTATTTTTCAATTAATATTTAATAAATATTAAATTTAATAAATGTATTGATAGTTTAACAATATCTGTAAATATTGAGATAATGTATATACTAAATAATTAATAATAATAATAAGAATAATTAACAGAGTGTTCTCGGTATTGGACGAGGCGGCGATGGCGGTTGGGCTAATCATGGTTTCGTAGATTCTACGGAGCTATGAGGAACCAGGCCGCTATCCAGGCCAATTCGGTGAGCTGCATGCTACAGAAGGTAGCACCAGATCAAACCGTAAATTAAATACGAATTAGCCTTAGCCTCGTCTGAATATTATTGCTCGGCTCCCGGGCTTATGGCTGGCGACCTGACCTTTATTTTAAGAGCCAAGCTAACCTGGAGGATGGCCGTCACAGTCTTGACAACAGGGTTGAGACGGGCATATCTGAGACGGGCGTGGCAAAAACCCATCTCAGGGTTAGAAGGCCACTTAAAAATAATCTATGTACATGTAAAAAAATGGTCAAACCCTATACAAATTAATTGACAAAAAACAACTCAACTGTCTTGATTATATCTTGACTTGTTTTAAATGATTTTCTTCTCCACATTTCACGATAAACCAGCTCTGTTCTTTCCACCCATATTTAAAAGCTATCCCTAAATAGGTAATGTCTTGTAGTTAGATATTGTGCATGCTAAGCGGCATTAAGGTGCATGCACACCGTCGGCACTTGCAGTTTGCCACACGCAATTAAAAATGCATTACTGCACCTGTTGACGCAGCTCTAATTCACTAATGCGCGGCCCTTTGGCCCTACTTGGGCCATTCCATACCATTACGTCTAATTATGTCAACTGCCTGCTTTATAACGATACAACCTATTGTGACGAAGCGCTGATATATCTATGTATGTGCAGCACTTGCATTTTATTTTATCAGATAGAAATCGCTAATGCACACCGGATGGAGTTTGCCAATTTATTTTTAATATTTTTTTTAATCGCGATTTTCATCTCGGCATGGAAAGGGCTATTTCTACGAAGCCTCGCCTCAGCTTGAAACCTCATCCGGCATGTGCGCCTACACGGTTTCCTTTTGGTAACGATATCACGGCCGAAAGAAAATGATATACGCACGTTGCATAAAAGATATAAAAAAAAGTGAGGGCTTTTTTTATTACTTCTGTTTTCTTTTTTTTTCACACGCGATTCTTTTCTATTGAGATTGTAAATATGACGGTGGCCGTAAACGCGTCAACTCCTTTCATACTTTTTTTTATTATTTTGCATGCGAATTTTTCGCGTCACGTGGTGAATGAAATTGAATACGCCTTGCCTTTAATTTGCTCGAACCGATCCGATTCTTTCCATAAGCGTGCGGATACGAGCCGACGTCCCGGTTTTATTGCGCGTGCGGAATTCAAAACAATCCTCGCAATTCCTGGTGTAGTACTCGGTCGTAAATGGAGAATTGCCAAACATGCACGCCATACTGGCCCGGTCGAAGTCGTTTACTTTACGGCCTGCTGTCATCCATTAAGTCGGATGATGATGCCATTCCTCTGCAATCCACTTGCTTTCATTTATTTTAACTTAACTGCACGTACTTTGGCATACTGTTTCGCCGCATACTTTTCACCTAATATACTGAAAAAATAATATTATTATTTTCAAAATATGGAAATTAGTAAATTAGAAGATTTTATTTAAAGAAGGTACTTATAACACAGGACAAAATATAAATATGATAAGGACTCAAAGCTCCGCTGAATAAAAAAGCTTGTCAAATGTCTGAAATGGAAGAACATACAGTAATCCTACAACTGGTATCCCCATGGTAAACCACACGACTGAACCCACCAACAAGCACACGGACCCACTATTATCGCTGACTGCAGCTGCTAGCTGCTAGCACTACTAGCTGCAGATCTTCCGGGCTGTTATCCCCGATAGCGCCGCGGATGGATGCGCTGTCACAAGTGTAATTCCTTAACCGGTCTCTTTGTAGGGTTCGTACATAATTTCTCTGCAGATACTCTTACAGTAGATCACTACGAGTGCCCACTGTCAGAAATCACCGAGCAGAGAGCACTAGGGCCGCAGGCGTTTAACCTATAAGCTGTCTATAAATATTGTTCTTCAATAAATGTACTAAATGCAGCCAACAGCAAACGGTGCACAAACCACAGCCCATGCAGATTACCATTGGTACCCAATTCTATTTTATTCTCCGTCCCTATCTCGACTAAAGTTTATTTATTGACTGGAAATCGATTAGCGACATTAACTGTATCATCATCATCATCATCATTTGCCAGCCACAAAGCTCTCACTCGCTGAGGGCATGGGCCTTACCAAACTCTCGCATGGTAGTCGAGGCCAAAGGAACTTGAGTCTCACACGTGACGTGAGGGCTCCCTTTTCGTGTCTATACCGCGTAACCCTGCCACCCGGCATGAGTTTCAGCCATTCCTGGTATTGGACGCACATCTTACCATGTTGGTATCAGGTTTTAATTCCCTCGACTGTGTCCAGGCAAGCAGGGAGGGAGTTTTATTCTTGGCACTTGCTCATTCACTTCTCTAAGGCGAATTCTGCTTATAACGAGTTACGAGTGACAAGTAGCGAGCGACTACACACGCTCACCTATTTAGATATGCCTAGGCATACATATGCACATCTGCCCAAAACGAGTCTCAGGTAGTCGGTCGCATGTGATTATTAGCCCTGTCTTGCAATAGCAATCCTTTTATTATGGAAAAGACCTCCTCAGAAAGAAGGAAGAGGAGCGAAAGTATCGAGACTAGACCAATTATTGGTCAACAGATTAGGGTTTTCCTTCCCAGGGTATACTGGCTCTTGTGGTGAGAAATCTGTTAGAGACCAGATATATAATATATATGCATATAAGGATATGTGTACACAAACATGCAATTTTTTTTTTCAGGGTCAACTGTTTCGTTGATTACTAAAGCTTCTATTTGGGTTTTAGGTCAACTTACGGAGGTTGCGTTGACTATAATTTAAAAATGTTTATAACAGATGCTGAACAACGGGCATTTAAGAAAAGTGGCCTCGGTTAATATTGGCGATTGAGATTCTTGGTATGGAAACCGCCATGAAAATTGCCTATGACACCACCGGTTCAACAAAGATCGTTTTGAAGGCGATCAAAATATCTAAAGTAATTAACATGATACAAGTTAAACAGCGATATAAATTGGGACATAAATAAAAGCGTTTATTGTGGGTAACTGTTTGGATACATATATAATATTATAAAGTACCAATCACCTACAAAAAGATCGATAAAGATTTAGTTTAAGATGCGAAGGTGACAGGCTATAAGGCTCCCCGACCAGTATTAATTAAATCTCACCATCTTACTCTAGTCGTAGTTGCCTACATAACTATAATAAATTATAATTAGCAACAACCGATGACACCGGTCTTTATTATCGATTTTATAGAGATGAAGATGTTGGGTGAGGCTCACATAAACCCCGACATATAGAATAAAGATTTCACTTCAACCCATCTAAGCAAGATCTAAACTCAGTCGCTATTAACTACATAATGCTAACAGATCATTTTTATCAACAAGCTATAGGTAACAGTTGTAATTATCGTACGGTATACCGTAATATAATATAGTTTAGTACTGCATTACCCATCGGCTTAATTGTATAAAAAAAATATATACAACCGTATTGAAACTTTATATGCAGTTATAATTTATACGATTTCCTGCGCTTTAAAGTCTAAATAGATCATTCTAAGTTGTCATATTAAATTTACGGCACGCTAAAATACAATTTTACGATCTCCGGCTTCATTACTCGCGGAGCCGATCGACTTGTCATACCCGGTAGCCACTCGTAAAACGGCAATGATATACGCGCGAACACTGAGCGCTTCTTTGTCCCACGCATCGACGACGATGTACTGTTTGGGCAAAAAATAAGTCGATGCCAAAATACATTGTTGCGTTAAATGAAAATTTTCAATCATCTTTTGTCCCGGCCAGACCGAAACGACGCATTTTATTGGCTCGGAATGACAAACAGCCCAATCGGCGGGCGGTGCAACAGTGTTACTTAACAAAGTGGCCGCCGCTGCAGACTATAATCGTCCGTGTGCTAAATCGGTTATGACTCTGTTCCAATCCATTTGGATTATTGGCGATATTTGCCAATTTCGGGTATTACCGTCCGTGTAATTCGCTATACACATTACACAAAACTGTAATAGCACAAAAACTATAATGTTATTATATGAAATATTAGAGGCAATATAGCCGTCTATTATTTTTGTCGTCATATGGGTCGGTATTTTTGAGAGTGGTATAAGTCCATTTTCGGAATATGTAGAGTTAATGTACGTTTTAGTTAGAAAAAGATAACATCTTCTTATACACAAAATCACACTGTCGATGGTGTTCAGTATCATCATAAATTTAACAAACTTAATGAAACTTTTCAGTGTTTCAGTGTGAAAATGTAAAATCTGTATTTTTATATATTATTTTATTTATTTAAGACGTAAACGTTTAATTTTCGCTTTGAAATGGATCTTTTCTTAATGATCCAGGTGTATGTAAGCACTTTGAAGGGCGGTAATTACCTAGTGTTATTATACATTGCAGTGATGGCAAATCTATGATCTGCGAATCAGACTCTGGCCAACGAAACCCAGAGATTCAATAATATTTATGACGAATCTTGACATCTTTTATGAAGATTCGGAAGTTAAGCTTCTTTCTGAATGATGCCACTTACATGACTCATGATCGGATATTAAAAAATAATAAATAAAAATTCCCAAAAAGGTTCATTATCACTGATATAATATTTAATTATAACCAAGATTGCATTAATTTTTCTAGACCTCGCTCCAAACGATTAACATTTTTTTAAATTTATGGAGCACTCCTTTAGAAATAAAAAAATCAAAATGTAAACAATGTTAAAGGTCATCTTAATCAAAATTTAATTAAAAACCACAAAAGGAACATTAAAAAATCACAAAATGGGTGTGGAAAGGATCCTTATTTTATCATCAATTTTTGTTATTAATTTTCATTAATAAATCAATTTGTTATTATTTATTTACCAAAATAATACAAAAAAACAGCCGTTCAATTGAGTTAAAATATTGGGCATAAATTTAATATAAATGGGTCTAGTGAACAAGTACTGAAACATGCATTTCTATTTAAAAAAAAAAGGTGGCCGACACCTTCTCTACAAGGTTTATTAGGAATATGTGGATTTTTTAATTCGCAGGTTTTTTTTATTTTTGGCGATTTTTACTTGTAGAAAAGAGGAAAAATATGTAATGAATTCTTAGCCAAAAAAATATAACCAGCATATTGCCGCAGCCTCTGTATTCGTCGGACATGACGCTCTGTTAATATCTTCATATTACTGAATAATAAAAAAAAATGTGTTTATGTTTTCGCTTAACTCATTGTTTACGGGGGACGTGGATTCCGCGTCAAAGGCGTTTTTGTGTATGTCCGGGGCGCGCATATCACACGCTAGCCGACTGTATTACTTGCTTCATATAGAATAGACCTCATCGGCCAACGGCGTTGGTTTTGAGACGTCGTGATGGATCGGTTAATGTTCAAAATTTACTGTAAAATGAACATAATTTATTTATTAATATATTTTAATGTTATAATCATTTGTTTTTTCATCCGCCGATACTATAAGCTTTGATCTGCTTTATCTATTATAACGTTTTATTTTTTATTAATATTTTCTTATCGGTAGTACACTTAGCACACTCTATTATTTAAGCGTTACTCAACATTCGAAACTATAAAAACAGCTGTTGTGGATAATAAAAATTATGGCCTATCCCAATAAACCAACGGCTAATGACCTTGAAATTTCACACACAAGCCAAATATAAATATTCAAAATTCAACAGTCAAAAAATCATGTTTTATAAAAAAATCTTGCTATAAGATACATTTTTTTTGCATTAACTATCCAGTAAATTTTGAACTCCCTTTTGGGCTCAATATCTTGATTAATAAAAGAGTTTCACCAAATTTCATGTGTTAAACAGCTAAACGCTGTACAGAAAATTCATGTAACAACTAATAATTTTATTTTAATTATATTTTTATTATTTATAATATATATATATATATATATATATCCTAACCCCTACCGGGGGGGGGGTAGCCACCAAGAACTTTTCGAAAATGAAAAACAACTACCTACCATACCATTAAAATTGATGGTTAGCTTCTCATTACATTATTTACATTACAGTCAACATAACCCTGCATAGAGTTGACTAGGGGCCCAATTGAACTTCTTTGATCATCACCCAACAAAAAACATTGCAAAAAATATGTATACATGTTAAGGTACACACATCCTTGTGTGCATAAATAAATCTGGTCTCTAACGGAATTCTCACCACAGAGCCAGTATACCCTGGGAAGGAAAACCCTAATCTGTTGACCAATAATATATATAAGTTTTGTCAGATTGCAGTATTCATTGCAAAAATGATTTAAAGTAATTAAAATTAAAATAACACATGTTTTTGACATTTAAAATAGACGACAGTGTTCATAAGTATTCATTCAATATATTTGGAATAATTATATATTGCGCCGAGAAATGTTTCTTCTACTTTCAGTGTTTTGAATTCAAACAAAGAACACTGAAACTTTATTAAGTGCCATCGAGGGATGTTAAAACTTGCTTATATTTAAAGTTTTAACTACTGCTCCTGGAGCGGCGGTGCTCGGGAGTACTTGAACGTTTTCCCTAGTCCCATACATGCATTATATTGCATCACTCCACTATCAATATAATGAATCACAAAGACAATACAGTTTTTATGTCGTTCCGGTGCACCCGAGATTTTAATACGCTTCCTCAAAGTTTATCTGTCGTAAAAGTGGTGCACTCCGTGCGCTATGTGTCACCGGCAATTGTCCTTTGTCGTCTCGTTTATGTCGCGATGTAATTGATATTGCATACATATTCATCAGTTGTGACTTTTTAATTCGGCAAGGTTGGCGATCGCTGCCATAAACCGAACCGTGTACCGCCGCTTGCCGTAAATCTTTATCCGAATCTCTTGCAGGACTAGTGCCGGTAATAACCGAAAAGCGATGTAACTACCATAACTTCGAAGGAAATTAGTTGCACTTAAATACGAACTGCATGGGAAATGCATTATGCCAGAAAGATAGTGCGTCTCCGGGGAGTTAATCTCGGAAATTAGATGGAATAACAGTAATACTATGGATTTAACCAAATAAAATACAAATCTTGATACACAAAACTATGTTTTCGTTTAAAACAAAAATTATTACAATGTAGTCAGCAACCTTTTTAAACAAACCAAACCTAAATCTATTAAATCAACAGATTCAATCTGTAGGGATCTAGAAAAGGTTAAATGAAATTTGGTTTTTATTACTGTCAATATAATCCTGCATCCATTATGTCCAATTGAAACATTTAAATGGAATTCTTTAGGAGAAAACTTTAATAACATTTAATAAAGCACCCCTGGAAAAAAATGTACATTTATGTGTACAGGTATTCTTATGTGCATAATCAAATGTGGTCTCTAACGGATTTCTCACCACAGAGCCAGTATGCCTTGGGAAGGAAAACCTTAATCTGTTAACAATAATTAATCTAGTATTGATATTTTCGCTCCCCTTCTTTCTTTCTCTCTCTGAAGAAGTCTTTACCATGATGAAAGCATTGCTGTTGCGCGACAGGGTTAATTATCACATGCCACTTGTTACTAGAGACTCGTTTTGAACAGATGTATGTATGTATGTGTATATCATCATCATCATTTGCCAGCCACGAGGCTCTCACTCCCTGAGGGCATGAGCCCTACCAAACTCTCGAATGACAGTCGAGGCCAAAGGAACCTTAATCTCACACGTGACGTGAGGGCTCCCCCTTTCGTTCCATATCGCGAGGACCCGAGCCGTCTTAGTATGCGGTTTTTTGTAAAGAGTTTTCCTCTCTTGGCCATTGCTGGTATTGGACGTACATCTTCTACCATGCTGGTATATTTATATATATAGAACTACTAACCACTCAATATTGAGTGGTGGTCACTCCGTTCCTCTGGCCACCTTCTACAAATAGGCGATAATTATCATAGAGATTCAGATTAAATATGTAACACCCCACTACCGAGAGAGGTATGATAACCGATAGATTGATCCCTGGAAAATTACTCGAATAAATCGAAGACAAAGAGAGCGCTCGATGTGTATGTATGTGTGTGTATGTAAATATCAAACAACGAAGTGTCAAACACCATTTCCTACGGTAGAACTCCCTACAAGAACTTCAAACCACTCCCTTGGCCACCCTAAATAAATAAGCTAAATATATCACAGAGATTCATACTAACTACTTATCACGCCCAAAACTCCTACCAGGGGAGATATGATAACTAATAGATTAATCCAAATAGTTAGCATCCCCAATAAACAAACCAAACATAAAACCAACAAATCTGCTTAATCAATTTATAAAACCCAAGGAAACTTGGATAAAATCCCAACTGAAATCATACATCCCTGGAAAATAGATACGTACATACATAAATATATGTGCACCCATGCATATATCTATTTGGTCTCAAACGGATTTCTCACCACAGAACCAGTATGCCCTGGGAAGGTAAACCCTAACGTGTTCATCGATAAACGGTCTAGTTTCGATACTTTCGCTCCTCTTCCTTCTGTATATGGGCCTCTTCTTTGAAAAGATTACTATTCGGCAACAGGCTAATTATAGCTTACGACTTGCACTTGTGACTCGTTATAAGCAGATAACGCATAGAGAAGAGGAAAACGAAAATCGAGGCAAACCCCCTCTCATTTGCTTGAATGCAGTCGAGATGGTAAAATCCGATATTAACAGGTTAGAGGATACTCGACCAATACCAAAAATGACCAAGAGAGGGATGCTCTTTACAAAAAATCCTATACCAAGACGGTCCCCGTAGTATGAACACGAAAGGGGAGCCTTCACGTCACGTGCCTTACTGTGTCGATTATAATAGAACGTACAAATTGATGAGGGTTAATAAATACTATTATTTTTTAATTACATATATTTTAAATAAATTCTCCGTATAAAAATATTATTATTTTCTGTTGAATAAATAAATAGGTACAAGGAAAAACTGTACGCGTCATTAAATTTATTGAGTTTTCTTGACCTATTTTTTACACCCCCGTATTTTTCATAGTATATTATTTAGTAAAGCAATAAATATTTATTATGTCTACACAACAAATAATATTTTTCGCCTTCGTTTCTAAATAGAATTACATATACGGCCAGCGTCGTTGAATTTCGTGATTCTTTATTCATTTTATTTTTAAAATAACTTATAATGTAATTATCTTTAATAAATGCTGTGTATAATAATTTAACACTTGATTCTCATGTCATAAATATATTTAAACATATTTTAATATATATTTAATTAAAATTTGTATATTTTCTATCTTTTTATAGAATAATTTTTCATCTGTTAATAAGCTTTTTGACATCTGATTGAACAAATAATTTATTTTTTGAAGCAATAAATAAATCAAGCTAGTTTTTATTACTAATGTTTGTAAAAAAAATGTTTTTCTGTATGGTGGATGAGCAAGAAA
This sequence comes from Philopotamus ludificatus, assembly GCA_022495035.1. Lineage (NCBI taxonomy): Eukaryota > Metazoa > Arthropoda > Insecta > Trichoptera > Philopotamidae > Philopotamus > Philopotamus ludificatus. The sequence goes on along the minus strand of JAGXCT010033023.1, from coordinate 6,188 downwards.
ATCCATTGATTTTTTCTACCGTATCGGCGAGCATTGTCCTGGTGTAAAATTATATATCCTGGATTTACAAGGGCTGCGCTTTTTAATTTCAGAGCCTTTTTCAGATGATCTAGCTGAACACAATACATGTGTATCGTAATTATCTGTCCATAATCTTAACGAATCAAGGCATTTTATCTCATTAAATGAATTATATTATCTTCTTAGAATGTTTTCCTGTTCTTGGGGTAGAAGTCGGGGGCTGATCTAATCATTAATGATTGGCATATTGAAATATACCATGCAAGGTTTACTTGTGACTAATTATAAGGTACCCATACCCTGTAAGTTGTCTTTCTTATTTTTTTTTAAATGCCTGTGAACTGATGTAGAAAGCATTTTGAGTATTAGAGCTTGTTACCATACTATCAATTTTATATCTGCTTTGAGAGCTACCCTAATATCGTCACTTCCAATCACTCTAGGTCTATCAGATCTTAGATCTTCTTAGATTTCTTAGTTCAACTACATCCCTACCAATTGCATCACAATTATTTTAAACAGTAATTACCGTATTATATCACAAGCTGAAATTTATAAAATTTAATATAGTTGAATTTCTCCATATCTCCACGTCTATTGATGTTTTAGGCTCAAAATATTTTTTTAAATATCTCGTTACTAAAAAGAACCATTAACACTACCACCATTGACGAACGCAAAAGGAATGCTTGAAATATTTTCAGTTTATAAAAAGTTATGCATTCAAAATTTATAAAAAAACGCTTTTATTTAATTTTATTTAAATTCTATTATGAAAACAATTATGTAAATTGCTTTTTTATATTGGAATAATACTGAAGTATATATTATACATTTACTGAATAAACACTTCCACGAGAACACTATGTAATGAGTCTGGCAAATACGGCCACGAAACGAAATAATATTTATTCAATTGCTCGAGCAGGTGCAGCAGCCGGGGTAACGAGCAGAGACAACTCACATCTCCGGCTGTAACTAATAGTCTGGGCCAATATTTAGCTTTAATAACCTAGGCAAAATAACCATAATCGAATTGAACACGGAAACCGTACTCGGCGGCGAGCGAGAGGCAGAGGGAGACGCAGAGACGCGGATCAGATAAAGTTAATGCACCGGCAGCGGGACCAGTTACCGAAACGTCTCCGGATTATCTTTAATGCACTACCCAGACTAACTGCACTCTGCTCCTAATTCCTAATTACACATCCCGGACCGAGAATCGAACCTGAGGCGGTGACTGCACGGCTACATTATTGCAGCCGCCTGTGCCAAGTTTCGGTGACTTCGTAACGAGCTGTATCAGCAATAGTGTGAATGGCAGCCGGCTACTGCTACTCCACTCTGTTGACGGTGCACCTGTTTAAATGGAGGATGAATGCAACTCGAGACTTGTGCGAACTTGAGCTTTCAAAGGGGAAGCGATAGCAAGTTCGGCCAAAGAGCCCCGGCCATCACGGCCAGGAGGCGCCGTGTCTTGTGTTAACAGTAAGGAGAATTAGTTACGTGACTAATATCACTTAGCGTGGGGTGACCACCGACAGATATGCCCTGCAATAGGGGTTGAATCAAATTATATCTATACATTACATACATATGTACCGTAACTAATCATCTAAAAGGTTTAAATGTCGGAAAAACATATCTCCAGACGTATTTCTAGACAATATAACAATTATAGATTTTTCATTTTCATGGAAAATTTCTCTTAATTTAAAAATATTTATCGTGAAATTACAACAGACAAAAACATATAAAATGATTTTGTCTTATATGGACAGTAAGTACTGAGAAAAGAAAGCAAAATACCCGAGGGAGTTTTATGAGATACATATGAAATACTAGAGCGCTGCATGTTGGTCAGCGCTGCCGGCGTCGCTTATTAGATGGGTAGGATAGCGGAGTGCTGAGGGGGGGGGGGGGTTCTCGCCGCTAAGCGCTGTCACGCTGAGACTCAGTACAGTCATACTGACTCACTGTAATGCAGCGCGACACAGCTTCTTTGTGTCGCTTGTCACTTATTTTATTATTAATATTATTTGGCCTTCATATTCAAACCTATATAATATAAGCCTTTAAAATTCAGCCTCATTGTACCATAGGCGTAATCATATACTTTTGCCGTTTTTTTAATAGTATTTCTATTAACCTAGCCGTGCCGAAGGGCCTATTTAGGACAGCAAGTTTTGATTTTTCTCGAATAACGCTTTTAACCTTTTACCGAAAGTGTGGAAAAGGACCAGACGAATTGGACTAAAAGATTTTTTAGCAAAAAAAATGTACCACCTTTTTTAAATTAATTGATTCAAAAAAATGTCTTCTATTGAATAGGATATCAGATCAAACCCTGTAGATGTTTCTTATTCATTTTACCAATGCTTTTTTTATATATGTAAAATAAAATTAATGATAGTAGAACGGAGATTTAACCTTATTGTACATAATTGCGAAAAAAAACACAATACTCGCTTATGTAGCTACGTTTTGAAGCCAATAGCGATTGAAACGTATACTAGTGACACGTGCCGCGAGAATTTGGTAGCCGATCTAACGGTAACATGTCCTCAGTCTGCGGCGGGATATCATCGGATGTCTGTGTCATTTACGCGTCATATTAATTACAGTCAACCCTACTATAATGTTTCCTATAAATCGCTGAATTTATTTTTAATATTTTTAAGGTCAATTTAGATATTTCGTAAATCTATAATATATCGCCAAGCGAAATTAAGATCAATGTTCTTTAGTTGACGAGGAATTTTGTAAAAAGCAGCGATTTAGAAGAAACGCTATAGGAGGGCTGACTGTACTAGAAAAATCCAAAACATCGACCAAATTTTGAAGCATATAAATAACTATAATTATTCTTCGAATAATCCATTTCTTAGAAAAATATCATCAACATTTTGACTTGAAATGCTTGGGGTATATTTTCCATTATAAATAGACCACCCCCTTCAGACTACGTGGATGGTTTCAAGCCGCCATGACAGATCGGTTAAGTGATTGTTATATTTTTTTTACAGGTTTATTTTGTTAATATTGAGTTCATTATTCAGTGTTTGTATTATCATAAGCTTCGTACATGCCGACCCGTACAACATTTTTAATTTGGTAGCTGGCCCGTTGTTAAAAAAGGTTGCCTATCCCTGTTTTAGGTGATTTTTTCAATGTTTCGTGTTATGTTTTATTGTCAACCAAACAGCATTGACCCTATTTTTAACTACGAAATACGTTATTTGATTTATTTCGATTTTTATTGGATTAATTAGAATTTTTTTATTAGAAACATTTTTCCATTCGCATATTTTAAACAACCTTGTTATATTTCTATTATGCTCAGGCGCACGGGGCTTTTTTGTTGTCAACCAAACTTGACTTGTCTTGACCTTTTTTATTTCGCGGCGCAGATATAAAGAAAGTAATAATGCCTATATTCATTTACAAAACTACGTAATTTGAGTAAAGAAAATTCGTAAATAATTAGTTTTTCTCCATTCTCATATTTTAATTGATCATGTTCTGTTTTTAGTTTGTTCTCGCACTCGTGTTATATTTTATTGTCAACGAAAGCGCATCGACCTCTATTTCCCCTGTGGCACTGTCGAACTTTTTTTAGAAAATTGCGGTATAGTGGGGAGGATTATAGAAAGGTTTACTATATTTTTGTAAGGAACCTTAGCATTTTTCAGGACATTTGTTTTTTATGGGATATATCGCAGATTCTTCGATACTTTGGGCATCTCACCAGAAGAAACGAAAGCCTGGAGAAGATCGTCGCGCTTGGAAACGTACAAGGACGCAGGGGAAGAGGCAGGGTGCCCACCCGTGGAGCGACCAAATGAAGACCACCATGGGCTCCACCGTAGTTGCTGTGATGCGAGATGCGGAGTGCAGAGAATCCTGGAGAGACAAAATCAAAAACTTTCGGAACGAAAAGGATCACGATCCTCAGACATGAGGGTGCCGACCAAAGAGATCGCAGTTTACGATTGAACTGTGATCTAGACAATTTTACTTAGCAATAATTTAATTAAAAGTTAATGATGCTAGTCCTTAACGTTCGCCTATATCAACTAGCTTTTCTTCTTGATTCTTTACAAGTCTATAATTTTCCATGAAGATAAATCTGAAATTATAACATATTAGTTTCGGGTAAAACTATCATGCCCAGAAACAATATATACGTGTTCGACAATTCGGGGATTAACTGTATCACTATTCCCGTATTGACTATTATCTTAAGTTTTTGGCATTTTTGAAATATTTCGTCCATCTCTTTTTACGTAATTCGTCTATCATTTAAGAAAAAAAAACAAAATCCGAATTATTTTCAATAAATTCTACGATTAAACATAATTCTGATAATTTTTAATTCATCTTTAATGTATTCAAAAATTTTCATACACAACTTATTTAACTATGCATAATTATTAACCATGTTCATAAATAAATGAAAATTACGACTCCACCATTCTCTAATCGTTAATTATACAACATTACATAGTAAATTACAACAAACGAAAAATACATTCAAAAGAAAATTATTTTACAACATCAATACATCATAAATCATATTTTTTTATCAAGTATGTCAAGAGAAAAATAAATCAAGTCCACAATTGCTCCAGAGTCACGCTGAAATATATAATTGATTCTTATATCGACATTAATATTAAAGAAAACGCTCACGTGAATACGAAATATGTCGCAAAAAATTGAGCTTTTTTTTTTTAAAAAAATAAAAACGAAATTATACCGAGCTTTAAATTGACATGTCACGTACTAAAAATACGAAAGCGATCACGCACAAAAGTACTTTCGCTTAGATTATTTTTAAATGACACAAACGATGAAAATTATTGATTTTATCAAAGCCATATGTAATATTTAACAATCTGAATTTAATTATCTAACGCTTGATTTTTCATAAATGTTTTAAGCGTCTGATTTAACGACTCTTTAATAAATTAGGTCAAATAATAGTATTAGACGATGTAATGACGGCAGATTGGCCGGAAACTCATCAGCGTATACGCGGATGATATTATTGATTATTTGGCGCTTACAATGGTAATTGATTAGTTTCAGAAAAGGCTTCGGCGCGGTCAGGAGCAGCAGGAATATATACATTAACAATTAATTGGGTGATTAATATTAAATTCAATTAGGCTGGCACACGTACGTGCGAGCGTGTCTTCAAAGGGCAAACATCTCATTTGGAATTAGCTTAAGTCAACGCCGGACTTCTTATAATTCCTTATGAATATTTAATTTCCAAGTTGAGGTCGTCTGGTCCAATAGACCTTTATCTCGTTTCGGCCCCCGAGCTATTACGTATTCAGACAAAGCCTTATCAAATGTTATGTTTTAATTAATTCCGACTATTTTAAATTCACTTAGAGCTGCCCGCGGCGCCCCCGGCACGAAAATCATTTGTTGGCGCCGTCATAATCAGGTTAACTTTTTCCATAAAACTACGATTATTATCTTTTGAGCGTCGGACGATGGGGAGGAGGAAGAGGGGGGGGGGGGGTTATAGGACCGCATAGCGAAAGACACAACGGACGTAATTTATTTCGGAAAAGTTTTTTTTTTCAATCATATATTCAATATAACTTTTCTTATTGTGGGTCGAATTTGGAGCTAATTCCACAAACTACCGCATTATATATTCATTTGAATTTAAGCGTGTCCTTGCCGAAACTTTGATTATTTTAAAGTAAAAGTTTTGGACCCTTTTAATATATTATTACTTCCGGAAAATTAAGAGAAACACCATGTTGATAGTGTGGTGAATTAATTTATTACGAGAAAATTTACTATCTATTCAATATACAATTACAAATGTGGAATCGATTTACATAATCTTAAATTTAATTGACTTTAGATAAACTTGGGTATTTAATTCTATACCAAGTTATCAAAAAAAAAATATTCTCATATAGTAAGTAGCATTTTTGTTACAAATATGATATAATTAAATATGCAGAAAATTAATAAAATAATTTTCTTTGACTTAGACTTCCTTTTTCTTTAATGTAGAATATATTATATATAATTTCTATACCCTCAGATATTTTTCTAATCAAGATATTGATGAATAAAAACAGTTATTCATAATATGCTTCATAATTTGGTAACTAACTAATATGACGCGTAAATTA
>JAGXCT010033022.1:37287-72371 GCA_022495035.1 Philopotamus ludificatus | reverse complement strand
TCAATTAGCGCTATTAAAAAAATATATGACAGGCTCTAAAAGTTGTCAGCACTCGGAACACGCGACTATCACTTTTATTTGAGCAAAATAAAAATTCAAGCACTATTTAAATTATTTCATCGTTAAATAAATGTCGAGTATTACATGTTTAAGGATTCAACTGTTGCTTAATGCTAAAACATAAATACCTAATAATTAAATAAAAAAATATTTCATATATCAATTGATTTTTAAAATATTCCATAAAAATAGGATTGATAATAATAGTTCAGTGTTTAAAATAAATCCAAAAATTCATTTATATACATATCTGGATAGAACAAAAGGGTCGAATAGAACCGTAAGCACTCGAGATTTATAACCCCTGCAATAAATTTACGATATTTATGTCTATTTTTTTTGTTACACCGAATATACGTCGTCTCGTTTTTTTTTGTTCAAAGATTTTTGTTAACATTTTTTATATCTTTGATTGATCACAAGCTACTTGCAAATAAATATGCACAGCTCTTTTTTATACAGTAGACACGTTACATGAAAATCCGTGTAAATAACTGATGTCAGAAAATGAATTCATGGATAGAATTCAGAAAAAAAAATACTAAAGACACGACCAATGTGTTAAAATTTAAGGAAGGCTTCGTTTGACATCACTGTCCGTGTTGTTAAATTTCTTATTATTAGAAAATCTGTTATCCACTTTTTGCTTCACATGTTATTTATACATTTCTTAATGTCCAACCGAACTAATCTGCATATATTCTTGTTGAAATATTTAAGCTCGTTCTAGTGATAAAACGCTATTACATACCCTTAGCAAAAATTACAAGCCATCGTGAATTAAAGCAACTGTTAATTGATAGATTTCACATTTTTTTAAATCATTTTTCATTAAAATATCTATATAAATATTTTGTTTTTGTAAATTGCGTCAGTAAAATTAATAATATTATATGTAAATGCGAAATCTGCGTCGTCTCGAATTTTTATGTAGTAGCGGGCGACAAGAATTCTTGTTATTCGTTCGAGCAAGTTATATATTTTGTATTTGTTGCTTTAAACTTATCCGATTTTTTTTATTTAATTTAACAAAAATTATGTCTTTTATTAAATCGGATATCAGATCAAACCCCATAGATGCTCCTTATTTATTTTCCCAACGAATATCTCTTTTTAATAATTTGTAAAAAAATATATGAGAGTAAATCATAATACGACTAAAAGTGAACAGAGTGGAAATGGTTAATATAAATTTTATATGTCACAAACTTTTTGTATTTGTCTAAAGAATAAATATTATAAGTAATCGTTGTCCTTTATTGTCTGCAATTGTGAAAAAAATAAAAACAACGATATTTGCGGGTGTTACCGCGCGCTCGATGTTTTTTCTCGCTCGCATCCGGTACGATGGGGCGCGTGCGAGTGAAACGCACGAGTGACACGTTCTGCGAAAACTTTATGGTTTCCGCGCCGTATTGATTAGTTCAAAGTAAATCCAAAATATCGACCAAATTATGAAGCATATCATAAATAACCATTCTTATTCTTAGAATAAACCATTTTTTTTTTTTTTAAATATCAAAATATTTATAAAAACCCTCGGTATTTGAGATACCGAGGGTAACATGTTCCACAGTCCCTCTTATAGCGTTCCATCCTAGAACGTAAATTTTCAATATCAATTTACTAATTTTTTTTTGATTTTTAAAGACATAGACAATTGAACAAGGCCATTTAAAATATGCGAAAATTTTTTTCGATTTATTGATTTTAATAATAATATTAAAAAGCCCTCTTTGCAAATGTTATATGAGTGTTTTTATAACGCTGTTTTTCTATGACGTTGTACCGATTTATTCGTTATAGGAGAGCTGACTGTTTTTTGATATCTATACGTTTTTTCTTAAATGTGTGTATTAATCATAATAAAATGATTTTTATAAGTCCGTAAAACAAGTTCTACGAGTGTTGTGTTGCAAATTGATGTTTTGTTTAAATCGCCGATGTAAAATGGCGAAGATCATGTCGACGTCGAATTGTATCGTGGATCTCGACGACCGTTTATCGGATCGGAGGATATCATGTTCTCGGTACGTCGGGGACCATAACACCGAGCAATTGTAATAAGTCCCGAGTTGACGACCGCGATAACTCGACCGAACCGTGTGTGCATGTCCGTCACGAGATACTCGAGTACTCGGTTAGTCGCCGCTGGAGGCTAATGCATTCCTCGTTCTGGTGCAACATGACACCGGGCGATAAAAGCTTTTTATGGATCAGCTTTCGGGGGATTGTCACACCGAAACACTATTCACTCGGGTTCCGTTGTTTTAATTTGATTCCGCGCGGACAATGGGGCAGGGGTCCACGTGGGACGACCCCACCGTTCCCCGGGAGTCCCAGAGTTATGGGATACGGCACGCGATAAGCGAACATTTCCACTTATCACGTCATATAACTCTTCTGAGCCGTTTTCATTCACAACTAATCCCGGATTGTTTTTTACGCGGTAATCTCTTAAACAACCGGCAATTTATCAACGTCTCAAAGGGAAAATATCATACGACTTTGGGGATTTTCACGGAATATTTCGGCAAAATCGGCTCTCTCTCCCTCAGCATCATATTTCACATGGCTCATGAATTTATTTTTATATTAGCCAGCCATCTCAGATTGTTGACTGAGCCGGCCGTCCGCAGCTTAATAAGCCAAGATTGATGAAGGAATAACAATGACCATCAATCATATTATCAAAATCGATTTTATTTCCATTACATCACAGAGCGCCGTTTCGTAATACGAAATACGAAAAAAATATTAAAACACTTCATTTAATATTATGAAGTGCACCTTGCTCATAAATATGTATTTCGCGAACCGGATGTTTGGAATCGTTGGTCTCAATGTGTCGAATGTCTGGCATGACCGAGTCTCCAGTGTGTGGTATATGAATAACGCAGTGAATGTGGTTGAAACTTTCAATTTCTGCAATGAAGCATCTTGGTACAGGGAATTCGCAAACTGTCTGCATTGAAAAACACTTTTTTTTATCAGATCGATCAATAGCAAATGTCTATGTGTGTTCAGAGCAATATATTGCATTACTTCATTATTTACATTCGATTATTATCTGCTCATGTTTGTTTATGTGATCTATAATAATCAATCGTATGTGTATACATCTTTATATTTAAACATGATATGATAAATAATTTAACCTTTCCCACTGAAAAAAATGTGTTATTGAATCGGATATTAGACCAAACCCTATAGACTCTTTAGGCCTTTCCATAAAATTTCAAGTCAAGAATTGATAAATTCCACGACAACACTTTGACATTTAAAAAAATGGATTATTTTATGAATAAAAATAGTTATCGATCTAATTTTGATTTTTTCTACTATTTAATACGGTACGGAGCGATAAAAAACATCGCACACGTGCCATTGTAAAACAGTATTGACGTTTTTATTTTTTTTTCACAAGTGCGGATTCAATGATTATTTATATTTATTCTTTTTTAGACAAATACAAAGAGTTTGGGACATGTGAGCCTTTTATTTAAACAGTTATTCGAGAAAAATCATACAACTTTGGGGTCCCAAATATACCCCAACTCCATCTAATGATTTAATGTGACGAATTTTCCATCGTTCAGCATTTAAATTCAATTTATTGAAACATTTTCAGTTAATTTTTTGTTGTATTAATAAATTTATACACTATAAATGCTTCTCATTCGTTTTGGCAATAAATATCTTTTCTTTTTAACACGTTGCGGTCCGGGGGACTCGAAAACGCGTCCTTACCGTCCAACGTAGAAATACGGGGGACGCGTTTTCGAGTCCTCGTCGGCCAAATGTTAAACCCAAAAATCATTTATATTTCATTGATACGCAGACCACACTTTAATAAGTTTTAAACTATTATTTTTTTACATAGAGATAACCTTTCTGAACACAACAAAAAAATATTGCGTAACTTAAATGGTATCAGAGTTACATCGATTTAACTAAAGTACTTAACTTTTGTTATTTTTTTCGCGGATCGCCCGGCTCCAACGCAAAACGCGGTACCCAGCGGACCGGAACGTGTTAATAAGAAAAAAAATAACGAGAGTAACTCATAGATTCGACTAAAAAAATGGTACTAACCTTAAAAAAATTGGGGTGTTAAATATGATTCTCTGAAAATGACATAGGTGTTATGTCTGGATGATGAAGAACGGTTATATTTAGCTGAAGGATTGTTTAGATTATTAGGGAAATTATTTTCTCATTATTTCCCGATTCATTTAAGCTAATATTTTTGAGTCGATCATGAGCAGCTGGAGTTGATTAATGATCTTAATTATTTAAGGTTCATTTATTTCTTAAAGCTTAAAATATCGAAAATGCCTTTCAAATCCCTTGCTTTTTAACGTAAAAAAATATAAATATATTTTCAGCGAAAAAACAATCGAACTCTTCTATAACGCTTCCTGCTATACCGCGGTTTTCTATAACGAGCTCGACTAAAAATTTGGTTGAAAATATACATTGAAAAATGAGCCATGTATTGATTTTGTTCAGCTTACAAAATAACTCGAAAATTTGTATATGTGCTTTGACTTCTATAAAATGCTATATTAGTACAATTAGCCCTCCTATAACGAAGAAATAAATACATAATATTTTATCCCGAATGATTTATCCTAATATAACCTCGATTAATTATGAAAGATTTCATAAATTTTAACAAAATTCGATCAATAAATATTTAATTTGTTTTGAATAAATAACGGGCTTTTATTCTTGTATAGAATCGTATCGATGCAAATTTTTAACTTATCGATTTCTTCTGCATAATAAATAGCTGAATGCAGTATTCCATGATTACCGTAGTTAACGTAACTACATATCAGATATTCTCACGATATGATACAGAAAATTTCCCAGGAATTACAGAGAATCGATAATGTTGTGGCATACATACGTACAAATTAATATTATTATTTAAAATGCTCTTTTGTAGATTTCGTTCGACGCCTTATTTAGTTTTTCACGTGTGGGTCAGGTCCACTTTTCACTAACGGCCCGGTCACGGATTTATTTATGTATTGTTGTCGATTTGTACACGCTCGTACGTTATGAAATCGATCTGTCGCAACCAGACGTCCATAAATTAGCCGAGTGCGACGTAAACAATCCGGTATTGTTTTTTTACGACGCGTCTTCCCCGTGATTAGGACCGACGAAAATAACGAATCAATTCCACAAACGCGAATCGCCGTGGGCGTATCGGTGTCAGTCGCTTTGCGGGCAGCGTGTAGCTGCGCTCGGCGTTAAACACAAAGTGTCTATGCAATTCCGGCCTCGACTTCTATCGAAATTCGATCACCAATTTGTGTCACTGGCCGCAAAGGGGTGATCGCGCGACAATGGCGGACGAGTTACTTCGCGATCAGGGACTTTCGGCCCGCCGTCTAGGACACAAGTTTGTTTTGCGTTATCCAATATCTTCTATTGAAACGTGCGGAGAAATTTATAAAATTTATTTCCATTTTCCGACACTGGACGGAAATATGTGATCGTTTTTGTATGGCGCCTCCGTACGAAAGCGCTCATTAAATTTGTGGCCGTTCAAGGTGCAGTTTTAATTTACGTCACCTGAAAAAAATAATTGGTCGAATTTATTGTACGGTATTGTATATTGTAAAGGCGGGTTCACACCGGCTTTATTTATTGTCATGTCGTGTGTGAGCTTGTGAGAGCAACTTGTTCAACAAAGTTATGTGATTTGCCGGCGTTTAGGACTAGTGATTTATTAGTGCGGCATCTAATCCCGGAATATTCGGTGACTAGTGATCTCGGGATTATTACTTTTGAATCCTGCTGTTAAGGCGTTTGAGATAATTGTCTTAATAATCTACTGTTCGTTCGTTGTGTCGGACGAAGTTCAAAGTTCGTACTAAATGCGGTTTAATACAATGATTTATTTCATCTGATATATAATAACGTCACGAATCACTATTATATTAGAAATATATTTAAATATATAAAATCATTGGTCCTATTTTTTTAGCATTACTATCAATCTAAGTATCTGTCCATAAAATTGTTGAATCTGATTAAAAACTTCCATAAATGCTGATTCCAATTATAGAACTCGCTTTTATAATTAAACATTTTTTATAATGTCTAAATATGATATTCTTGATTTGTCAACACATATTTATTTACGCCATTGATGCTACAAGTAGACACTTGATGAAAAATTTAATACAATAAGTTTATGGTTTCCTTTATTACATAAATCAAGGTTAGAAACAACGTTATATTCCAGAACTTGTCCACGAATATTAGTGTTCATCTAAATAAATGTTTAAATATACAGTCAACCCTTCTATAGCGTTCAGATAAGGACTACGCTATAGAAAGTTAGGCACCCATACAAAATTTGGGGTTAGGTTCTTTTAATTGTATTTTGCGATTTGAAGCAAATAAAACATTTAACCCATTTTTATATTTTCAATGACCTTACACGTGTTTAGTTAATTAACGATAGCTCGTGCCTATGGCGCGTGAATATAATTATAAAAAAATGTTTTATTTAGGACTTATATTTTATATTAATATGTATTAATATAAAATAAAAATATATTAAAAACAAACGAACAAAGAAATCGACGCTTACAGGAATAATTATTACAGAGGATTTCATCATCAACATTTGCCAGCCATAAGGCTCTCACTCGCTCAGAGCATGAGCCTTACCAAACTCTCGCATGGTAGTTGAGGCCAAAGGAACCTGAGTCTTACACGTGACGTGAGGGCTACCCTTTCGTGTCCATACCGCGGGGACCCGAGCCGTCTTGGTATGCGGTTTTTCGTAAAGAGTTTCCCTCTCTTGGCCATTGCTGGCATTGGACGTACATCTTCTACCATGTTGGTATCGGATTTTACCCTCTCGACTGTGTCCAGGCAAGTGGGAGGGGGTTTGTCTCGGTATTCGTTCTTGTGGTTTTCGACGTTTTCCGCTTCATGGATCTGAAGAGAAAGGAAGAAATAAAGCATTGTGAATATGAAAAATGTGGCAGAACCTCCCAGTTTAACTCATTCTTGCTTTACGAGGGTGTCCATTATTGTGGTGAAGAATTATTCCCTGTTCTGTTTAACTAAACTGGACGTTTGATTTTTATTTTCTCGTTTATATTTTAATCTTTCCAATTGTTCTACTTTACAGTAAACATCTCTAGTAATTGTTTCAATAATCCGGTTTTATAAATTCCTAATGAATTATTCCTCTTACGTCCCAACACAAAATATTTTTACAGAGTGTTGAACCAGGCTTAGGGGCGAAACAGGAGTATGATTTGGAGAAAATCATTGCTTTTTCGACTTATGTTGTATATTTCTCATCTCCAGTTACAATTTTGTGTAAAAAGGGTCGAATTATTTGTCTTGACAACAAAGAATTGCATATGTTTCTCCCTCATTTTTATTATGTTTGGATAGAAGATTTGAGTTGGCATTCAAGCCCTGGTCGAATCATCAATTTCTGGTTTTGACTATTTTTACTCTATTTACCCTCAACAATAATAAAAAAAATATTACGCATAAATAATGCTAAACAATAGTTTTAAGCATAAAAAAATACAAGACATGCTTTCATGACCGTGTCTGGACACAAACAATAGTTTAAAAAATACGCGAGTTCTTTCGGGTCCCCCTAATACACTTTTATTTCAATTCTGATAGTGGTTTTTCAAGAGGATTTTTCACGATTTTTTAATACGGGTTCGATTTTTCATTTCATGTACTCTAATAAATGACAGAAATGATTTCCGAGATGTGTCTAATATTCGTTTCCCTTTCGTTTGACTGAGATTGAAAATAATGTTCGCATCTCTCGTACGTTGAAAATCCGGATCACATGATTGGTATTCAAACCACTCTTCAATGTTTTCTTTATAAAACATTTTCTCCTTGCTCGTTAGAATCCTAAAAAAAATCTTTTCACGTCTGGTAAAATTGTCCTTCACGATCAAGCGAGTATTACTGAGTTTATATTGTATTAAGCTTGAGTTACTCCCTATATCATATTTAATCATGTCGTCATCTTTGTTACAAAGAGTTTTAAGAAGGTGTACAATAATGTCGATTCATTATAGAAATAATTATCAACGGATTGAATTAAAGAAGTGGCTCGTTAATTTTTAGTTCTAGATGCATTCCTGAAACGCATGATAGTGTAGTTCTTTACATGTCTTTTTTACCTCTATACTATTTATTTATGTTGTACTTATGTAATGTGTTAAATATGTTTTACATGTCTATCATTGCATGTACTAAAATTTCAAATATTAACTATCCTATTTTGGACTCGTTGCGAAATTTTCGCATCCACTGACTAATTAATACGTCAAACAGACTGAAAATGTATATTACTTGTTGTTACAATTATGCAATCAACTGCTGTAAACGTCATTGTATTACCGGTGGCAATATTTCAGGAATTACCACACTAATGGATTAATATAAATCTAATTCATTGGCCCCATATTGAAGCGAGCCTGCCTTTATAATGTGCAAAATTCTGAAACATTATGCATAAATTAATTCACTAGTGATCGCAATTAAACATGTTATTGATAACATTTTTGACTACAGTGAAACCTCGTCTTTACGTGTACGGATTTCACGTTTTCTCGCTAATTGCGTTCAATTTTTACAGTCCCGTTTTATTTTAGAACGTTTTTACAATTATTAAATATATTTAAATAAATGGGCGACGTTTTTAAATGTTTTGTCATTGCTGACAAAATAAGCATGAATGATTTTAATAACAAATTTAACAATGTGGAATATAAAATTAGCCTTTTCTCCTTCAAATTGTACTAGTGTACTGCAGCCATTGGATTTAGGAATAATCCGTCCTTTTAACCGTTTCGATGCCACGGGTTTAAGATAAAATCGTGCTCCCTGTGCCACAATGTTTTACTTATTTTTTTGGTGAGGTGATTTGTATACACCGTTTTACCGCTTTATTATACCATTTTCCTATACGAGATCTACGTAAACGTATGAATTAGGATATGTTCTTATATATCAATTAAAAAAATAAACAGGATTCGCTTTATTTTCGTAATAATAAATCGAATAAATGATCAAATTGCTCAAACAGATGGCGGCGGCCGACCGAGTCTCACCGATTCACGCACACTTGCTCACGTTCCCACACGCCACTAGTCGGGGCTGGCCAACCTTTCTGAGAAGAGCGTTAGATTTTGTCATTATTAAGTTTTGTAAATGTGTCAGTTTTGTATTGTATTATTTAAAAAAAAATCCCATTTATTTAACATGACAATATATTTTTACAATATTTAGAGGAAAAATACTTAAAAATATGATTAAAAGGACACAAAAAAAATGTGAACAACAGCTTTTATCCGTGCTGGCATTGAATCCAGCAAGTTTTTATTGTTTCTGCCGTTATCTTTCCATAGACATAGATAGTTGTTGATGTTGTCAGTGATTTTAAATTGAATCTCTTTTAACCGCTTCCGCTGCGTTGATACGAATGCGCATCAAGCAGAAGCGTTCCAATATCCGCGATCACGCGTATTCGTGTGAATCCAGATGCGCGCTTAAATAAATCACAGTTTTATTATTGCATCTTCTCGTCAATTATGAAAAGATCACTCTCTAGCTTATTTTGTTCCAATTGCATTTTTACTTTGCTATAGCCTGATAATAGATTTTCAATGCATTTTACGACTTTGAAAACTATACATGAAATACGTTTTTTTGCGTAAAAGTGCAAAAAATGGACCGAAAAGAGTTGAAAAAAATATAAAAACATTTTTATGTTTTTAATATAATTATATGCTTCAAATGAACACTTTATGAGCCGTTCACGCCAAAAGGCGTGATTCTGTAGCCAAGCGTTATGAGCCGTTCACGCTTTTTGGCGTGAGAGCCATACCCACCCTCACTTGCCATTTTTTTTTCTGAAAACGATGCACAATGTTATTCTACTATTTGACCACAGATGGATACACGGGCATGTTAGCTTGGATTATCATTACATGAAACCATGCGGCCCCCAAGCTAGGTTTGATGTAAAACCATGCGGCTCATAAAGTGTTAAAAACAAAAGAAATATACATGATGACATCTGAACTTATGGATACCGATGATATAGTGGACAGTCACATCCACGAAAACTTATCTGTCAAAAGAATTATCTAATGAAGAAGTGGAATAATCCATTCAATTGCAACAAAATAAGATGCTATGAGGCATATTAAGGGCCTTAAAAGCTATTTTGTCCCTTATAAAACGTAAAAACGGGGTATCATTGAATGTATTTTGTGCACGTCAATATGCCAAATTAAGAATGCCGTTTTTATTGGGTTTGAAATTAAATTCAGCCTCCAGAACGCGTCCTCCGAACATACATAATGTTATTAGCCGCGGTCGCATTCCGATTTGCAAAAATCCGCGGCATCCTCGCTCCGCCGAATTAATATTCAGCCGAGCGTCTTTTGTTAAAAATCCAAATGGGACAGTACGGCGCGGGCCCGCCCCGTGGGAATGCAGCCGATCGACTTTTTCCGACTGGGTCACCGCGACCGCGGCGCGAATTCATATTAGAAATTATCAAAAATAAAATATGGCCGTAGACAGAATAGAATTTAATGCATTTTTTTTTTAAATGTGGATATATTCGTGTTGTACCTCTCTCGGCACGCTGAGGGTGTTTAACAATTTTGTCACGTACGTACAACCATTGGTCTGGCTGCATTTTTTTTGCACGTCTGCTTTTGGTATCTAGTTTTAACACACACATACGCATATATACTGCTAATGAATTTATACATGCGTCGGCTTTAAAAGGGTTGAATTTAATTTGGACCGCTGCACAGAATCGTAAATTAATTATCGGAAATGCATTTTAAGTCGTATTTTCATATTAAAATATTTATATTTCAGTGCGTATATAAATACCAGTTTTAATCATTCCTTAATTTATGGTAGTGGTCGATAACCTTTCTATTTAATATTCACTGTATAATCTCTTAGAGGTTAAGTCCTCGACTTGCGCGATTAATTCGCTTAATTCGTGGAAAACATGAAGGAAATATTATTTATTCAAACATAGTGAATTCTGGATACATATTGCAATAAAAACTATATAATTACATAGGGTAACTATTTTAAGTACCTGTATTATTATTTGTCTTCGTAAATTATAATATAGCAAGCAATATCATCGTTTATCGCCTCTGAAACGTTCCCAAATCGTTCAGGATCAAGGTCTTACAGCTCGAGGCCAACTAAGCCATTCCGGATCATATTTAAATAATTAGCTAACTTCGTAGTTTCAAATTGCTTTGGTTGGTCGTTTAAATCCTCTTCTATTCTTTGCTAATTTCGATTAACCCAGCCGTGCCGATGGGGGGTCTATTTTAGACCCCCAGGTTTTTAATTCATCTCGAATAACTCTTTTAATATAAATCCTACATGTCACAATTTTTTTTAATTTGTCTTAAAATGTCTATATAATAAATATTATAAATAATTGAGCGAGAAAAAACATCGCACATGTGATGTCAGAGTGGGGGGCGAACTTTGCGTCTCGTGTGGCTCAGTCGTGGCGGGCTGTCGCTTTGTGCACACGTCTCGTGCACGTCGCATTCATTTTTAGAAAAAATCATAATTTGATCGATATTTTAGACTTTTCTTATAATATATATCATGAATATCTATTTTTATTCTTAGAATAATCCTTATTTTTTAAATGTCATGGGTTAATTATAAGGGATTCATCAATATCTTGAAATGCTTGGGGTCTATTTTCATACAAAATATACCCCATCTGCCAGCAGGCAGCGTTTTTGCCCTACACCGCGCAGAGTAATACTGTCCGCGTAGTCACCGACCAGATTATCAATTATATTTATAATATAATCTGCCTGGGGGGTGCTGCAGCTCCGCAGTGTATATGGCCGGCCCTACGGATATATATGACTGATATTGCATTTTTTCCAATATAAACCAGTTTCATCGTATACTAACACAATATCTTATGTAAATAAACGCAACGAAACAATACGCAGCTAAATTAAAACATTTTTTTAATTCGCCTAATTTCAGGATTTCCTGTATTATTTTGTTTAAAAGTCCTAATAATTAAAAACTCTCCCAATAGATCCTAATTCAGTGTTCGTTACATTGATTAGTCTTAACATCTTAACCCTTTTACTCCCACGGGGCTGATCATCGGCTCCAACTGTTGTATGCGAAAATTCCCATGGGGCCGATCATCGGCCTCAAAACTTTCATTAAAAAATTATGCTAAATATGTTTTTTTTCGATTAATTTAAATTCATAATGTTTTAAACTATGCATTTCCTGTGTATTGATACATTAGGGGTGACATGTTCACAGTTTATGACGAGTTATTGATTTTCAACATGCATATAAGATTTTGTTCATATCATTTTTTTATTTTATATAAAATGTTCGCAACCCATGTCCAAAAATTATAAAAACCTTTATACACATTTATTAAAAAAAAGTTTTATAAGTTCCTGGAAGGGTTCATGATATTTGCTAATTTTGCGAAACAATGCTATTATTTTTTATGTCCATTTTTTATTTTTTCATATATTGACTAAAACCATTTTATATTTTTTTTATTTCCAACTAATTTCTTTACATAAAATAATTGATTTTTAGGTTGAAAATGATTCAAACTCAAAATTTATATAGTTTTAAGAATAAATATTTGTTTTTTAATTTTTTTTATTTATATTTGAAGATTAGTTATTATCATACCCCACAGAAAGAATTATATTTTTAAACGAATCATTAGCTGAGATAAAAAAAATAATGAAAACTATCGTTTTTTACCAAAAAATCGCTTGGGATTCTTCGCATATTCTATGCAAAAAAGGCTGAGATTAAAAGGGTTAATATTCAGATGAATTTTTGATTAAATTATTATTCTGCGCTGATTTTTTCAAATCAGAAAATGGAATTTTTCAAATATGTATATTCTTTCATCATACTATTTCTTTAAAAGCTTTTACCTTAGAATTTATTTTGTTAATAATTTAGTAAAATTAAATTCGTTAATCTATAATTTTTTTCAGTACCTTTCATGGGTTTTTTCATCTTTGAGAATGAAGGCGAAACTGTCTGAATTTAATTACATATTTTTGATCATGAAACGTCCTTCATGTAGCTATAGAATGGCGGCATTTCTTTGCATTAGGTATTTTTCAAAAATGTTTATTCTTTCTTTGCGCATTCTTCTTGAAGCAGACACGACTTTCGGTGTCCCCCGCTATCAGAGCTGCTTGTTTAAAATTAAATTGGCTCTGAAGAGAGTAGAAAATGCAGTTGCATAAGGCAATACAACCTGACGGAGTCTCTGTCGACTTCCCCCTCCCACCCTGGCCTTATCCCCCCGCCCACTCCTCACCGTTAGCGAGTCTCTGAAGTGAAATAGAAACGTTGACAATATCCATAGCAAGCTAGTGCACTTTCTGCACAAAACAGCAAAAAAAGGTCGCGTGCTACGGCCATAGCAGCCGCTACTATATCCGGACAACAAGTACACGCCATATGCGATACAACGCTTTTTACGCTCCATACGCCAGAGCTTTGCAAATAAAGCCGACAACTAGTTCGCTTTTAGACCGAATTAACGAATGCGATATACGACGCGAACATCCATCAGTGAATGTGTCTCGTGGCCAGCTCGAAGGCTCGGACAGAGACGATCTCGGTGCTGCGGTTTCTGTGGCATACACGACAATATTTGCATTGCCATCTATCCATTGTTCGGTTTAAATAGCAATCGCAACTTTACGACCCGGAGGATCATTACAGCGGATATGATTTTAGTGCCGTGGCTATTACGTGCGCGGGTTATGTCGTGGATTCGATCAAATTTGAATACACCATAAAGTTTGCCAATGCGAAATCTTCTCGAGGATGCTACGGCTTTCGTTTTACTACCTGTTGTAACAATTTCCCTTTATTGGCACTCGGCAAATATATCGTTTATAGAATTGTGCTCTTTGAATGCCCCTGTTCTAAACATACATCCGGTATTACATTATTATAATTAGCTAATTATTGCAAAATTGCATCGATTTTTAGTTTTATCTGATTTAAATTATCTCACACTTCAAAGCTAATATATATCGGCCTAATTGTAGAATCGCTATTAACATTCTGAGCCGATATATCTACCTCTTAGAAATATCCGAAAAATGTTTTAGGGTATTAAAAATGATTAAATATGAAGACAATCCTTGATTTTCTTACAATCCACTAAACTATGAATCGATGTTTCGTAATATATATTAAAAAAAAATATTTTGACGCGTTTTTACATTATTTACTACCATGAATGATCATATTTCCAGTAGAGAGTTTACTTAATGTCCGGTTTTAATTTTAATCGGGTTTCGTTCCGGCTTAATTAAAAAAATATATCAGTTATCAGTGATAATTTCTACTAAAAATATATAATAAAACGTCTTTTTTCAGTTCAGCTCCGAGGTTTCGTTCTGACATAAAATGGTTGTTGTTTAAAAATAACGGTTTAAAGAAATATAACTAGAAATAATCCTTACCTGTACTCTGATACCAATCTGGTACTCTGATACCATTTAAGTTACGTCAATAATTGTTTTTTGTTGTGTTGAGAAAGGTTATCTCTATGTAAAAAAAATAATAGTTCAAAACTTCTCAAAGTGTGGTCTGCGTATTCGTGTAGTGTAATAACACTCAGTAAACATCAGCGCCGACGAGGACTCGACAACGCGTCCCCCGTACTTTACGTTGGCCCGCGAGGACGCGTTTTCGAGTCCACCGGACCGCAACGTGTTAATACTCCTAGACACATTTTCTCTTAAACTTACATTATTCTTGGCATAAATGGTGCATATGTCTTATTATACAACAAAAAAAAACTCTGATGGTGGGTCTACCCGAAAGTTCTGTCCGTTTTTAAAATAATACATTTTTCATACCTTGAATAAACGAATCATTAATTATGACTTCTCTTCTAATTATGAAATTTGTATATCCCATTTAAAAAAAAAACGCCTTATCCTTAGAGGCGAAAAATTTAAACAGGGTTCGTCTCATATCTTCTTCGTTTTTGTATTTTTTGCCCTGGAAAAAAATTGTAAGGACAAAAACAAGTGATACTTGTAGGGTGCTAGGTTCAGCGAGTATGATGGATGCGACAGAATTTTCCAGCTCAAGGCAGTATATGGCATAGTATTATCATGAAGAAGTATAATGTCCTACCTATTGAACATCACCGGAGTGCTGACAGTACCTCTCCGAATTTAGCTTTTCGTTAGGTTTTAACAGCTCAAAATGTATTGGTCATCGAATGTCCCTCCATATAAACAACTTTCTCTTATTCAGGCTCAACTTCAGTTTAGAGGTGGAGAGGGCAGGTTTTTCGGTTTCACAATATGCCCGTCTCCTTACGATGTTTTCATAGGTAATTGACTTCCCATCCCCAGTTATCATCCGGCCCAAGAAGGGTTCGTTTTTGTTTCGGGCAAGCTGAGGTGTCCATATGATGACTTGATCATTCAAATTCTTCTCACTTAACTCACGTGGCATCCATCTCGAATATTTCCAAACCAATCCTAGTTTCGGTTTTTTTAAGTTGAACCAAGCCTTTCTGCAATCTCCGATGTTGTCAAAAAAGGATTTTTCATGTCGATAATATTTATTTAAATATTATATGAATATTTTCGTCCAAGCAGAACGACCCGCAGATATTACTCAAGGGTTTTTATTTTAAAGCTATAAATTAAATTAAATCACCAAACGATTACAAGTAGATTTATGCCACTAAATAAATCATTTAAAGTATCAAGCGCAAGTACCCTCGCTCGGGTACAAAAGTTCTACGCTTTCCGATTTAACTTTTAAATAAATTTTAATTTTAATAACGTTTGATATAAAATTTATTCTGAGCAATATTTAAAAAAAGAATGAAAGTACGCTTTCTTGTAATTTTAATGGTTTAGATAGCGCACGATTGGGTCGGTAAGTGCTCGGCGATCCCCCCTCGTCCGCCGGTTATCATACTATTTATCTAATTGCTCATTCATGAGTGGCTTTCCGCTGACCTTCTGGTCATCGGGTCGCCAAAGACATCGTCGTCCGTTACACCACTCCACTCCAGCGCCGGTCACGACGACGCTTTATTTTTTGGACGGCCGACCTCTTGACGCCAATCAAAATCATCGACCCGGGGACAATGGCGATCGGCGTCGATTCCATATGCGTCCCGGCCATATACGGATTTCGCTATCGGAATTTTTAGCACGGTCCCGATTGACCATATCTGCCAACAATGGACCAGGACTTCGCCCACGCCGCGCTTTGTGCGGCGGCCGAACAAAGCTGCCTTGCAGACTTGTCCTCGCGGGCTTCTGTATCGACGCCGTCGCTACCATTGTCCGATCGAATCACCTGTCTTCGTCCCGGCCGCTGGTGCTCCGGTGCCTATTTGTCCGGACGTATCATTATTGTTGTATAAGTTATTGTCGATGCTGGAGCTAAACATGATTCCGTCGCGGTATCAATTTATAACCGTGGATCTATTCCGTCTCATATTAAAGTTTGACATGGCAACGTACATGCGCAGTGATCTTTTTGATTGATGTTTAATACAGTTTAATACACAGCCAGCCCTCCTATAACGTTTCCTCCTAATTGTTGTTTTGTATATGATTGTACACCTAGGCCTCGTATAACACGGTCATATGGTTCCACAAAAACGTAATGTAATGCAAATCATTTTACAATTTGTAGGAAATCATATGTTCGAATCTATTTCGAGATCGGTTGTGAGTTTTCACAGAGGAATTATTTTAGGATTTAGCCTTTAAAAATTCTATAATAAGCGATTATCTGCTTTCAGCGTATACATCTTTACGTATATCGTTATAAGGGGTCAAGATCTGTTATAATTCCCTCTTGAACTTCTTTCCATTATAGGATCATTTGCTATAAAAAAATGTTTTAATTAATCAGCAAATCCCAAGCCGTCATTTATTGTATTTGATGTGAAACGCTACTAGCTACTTCTCTGCAAATGCTTTCCGAGTCATTAATTATCATAGGTTCATCCAACATTTCGACCAATTCTTCTTTATTTAACGTGCGATCCTCCAATATTTCTTCGATATCATAAATATCCATATCATCAAATCATTATCTATTAGGAAAAGCGGAAAGTAATGATAATTTTTAAAGGGACGATTTTGAAATTATTTTGCCGCCGGCTGTCGTCGTGTAAACACGTAAGATTTGATCTTATTTTGTAGCTCTGTTAGTCTACTTTTGTTAATACTCAGAAGGTCCCTATAGAAAAAATGTCGAGGCCAGAAATCGAGGAGACCCATTTGCGTTAATTTATGCTATTTTTGTTCGATCAAGGAAAGAAAGCAAAAGAAACCACTCAGATCATCTGTAAAATTTATGGAGACGTAAGTGGGTCCTATACAACAATCCAAAGAAAAAAAATCAATGGCTTTCTAAAAACGAAGTACCCGTATCTACCCCTAAACCCTCATTGACCTTAAAAAAGTTCCTTCTTTGTGTTTGGTGGGACATGATTGGCGTCATCCATTACGAGTTATTAAAACCTGGTGAAACAATTACCGCAAAGGTATACTGTGGTCAATCAGTCAGAATGAAAGCAGAGCTGTTGAAAAAACGTTCAGTTTTGGTAAACAATCAAAGGCTATTTTTCAGCACGACAACGCCAGACTACACGCGGCACGGATCACGCAGGAAAAAATCAGGGAGCTTGATTTTTAAGTTTTACAGCATCCTTCATATTCCCCTGATATCGCACCCTCTGACTACCATCTTTTCAGATCTTTTCAGAGCATTCCCTTAAAAATAAAAGTTTTAATTCATTTGACAGTATCGAAAATCACAATGAATCATTCTTTAACGAAAAACCTGCAGAGTTCTATAAGAAAGGGATTTTACTGATTAAAATTGTATATATATATATATCACCTCCCAAACCCTGCCGGGGTGGCAACCAATAACTTTTCGGAAATGAAAAACAACTATCTACCATACCATTAAAATTGATGGTCAGCTTCTCATTACATTTTTTAAATTACAGTCAACATTACCCTGCATATTGTTGACTAGAGGCCCAATTGAACTTTGATTAATACCCAACAAAACAGTGCAAAAATATGTACATGTTGGTGTACACATATCCTTGTGTGCATAAATAAATCTGGTCTCTAACGGATTTCTCACCACAGAGCCAGTATACCCTGGGAAGGAAAACCCTAATCTGTTTATCAATCGGTCTAGTCTTGATACTTTCGCTCCTCTTCCTTCTTTCTAGGGGACCCCTCTCTGAGGAGGTCTTTCCCATCTGAAAGGATTGCTATTGCGCGACAGGGCTAATAATCACTTGCGACCGGCTACTTGAGACTCGTTTTGGGCAGATGTGCATATGTATGCCTGTGTATATCTATATAGGTAAGCGTGTGTGGTCGCTCGTTACCCGTCACTCGTGACTCGTTAAAAGCAGATAACGCCTTAGAGAAGAGAACAAACGAATACCGAGGCAAACCTCCTCCTACTTGCCTGGACACAGTCGAGAGGGTAAAATCCGATACCAACATGGTAGAAGATGTACGTCCAATGCCAGCAATGGCCAAGAGAGGGAAACTCTTTATAAAAAACCGCATACCAAGACGGCTCGGGTCCCCGCGGTATGGACACGAAAGGGGAGCCCTCACGTCACGTGTGAGACTCAGGTTCCTTTGGCCTCGAATACCTTGCGAGAGTTTGGTAAGGTCCATGCCCTCAGCGAGTGAGAGCCTTGTGACTGGCAAATGATGATGATGATGATGATATATATATTTTTTAATAATTTTTTTGTCTGTGAAAAAAAATTATCATTACTTTCCGCTTTACCTAATGTATTAATTATCTTTTGATATTCAACTTCTATTGGTGGTACAACATTTACAAGGATTACTTCTGGCCATAGCTTTTTCCTGAAAGAATTTAAAGTCAATTGATTTATTTCTTTAACAGATGCAGAAACAATATCGTCACAATTTCGAATATCGAACAATTTTTCCAAGCTTGTGTAATTGTTGGATTTTCATCTTGATCGATATCATTTAATATTTTTTGGAATGTTCGACAGATATAATACAATTGTTTTTCCTCATATAAGCTTCTACATCAGGTATAAAACATTTGTAAAACCAATGCTTAAAATAAAACTTGGGGTCCGAGCTTTTTTATTGGCAGGTAAATTAATTTTGTCACAACCTTTCAGTGCTCGGGGGTTTAAAGACCGATTTAATAAACAATGGCTTCATTATAAATTCTCCAGAAGAATTAGAATATTAGAGTGAAGATATTCTTTCTTTCGCCACCTTAAATCCCTTTGCCGTTTTTCGCTTTTTGATATATAGGTTCGATGAGGCATCCTTTTCCAGTACAATCTCGTTTCGTCCGCTTTGCATATCTGGTCTAGTGTGTAGACTTTATTTTTTATAATTTCGGCAAATTCTGGAATAATTTTTTTGGCAGATTCTAAGTCAGCCGACGCAATTTCTTCTGGAGTTTTTGTATTATGTAGTGAGAATCGCTTCTTAAAATATTCAAACCATCCTCTACCAGCAGAAAATTCAACTGATAAATGTAATGAAACAAACGAAGTGTTTTTTTCTTCTGAAACTGTGTTATATAAAGCGTGTTATACAAGCCTTGGGTGTACGTATATATATACATCTATCCAGTTCAAATCATCTCTGTTGCAGAAAAGCGTTAATATTCAATAAATAGTGAACGAAAAAAATAACTGATATATTTGACTAAAAATTGTTCAGAGTGGAAAGGGTTAATAAAGCAATAAACATGAAGAAATTATTGTCGGATACGAATGTGACGTTGACGTTTATTAACCAATTCCAAAAAACTGGTTAGATAAAAATACAGCAGCAAAGTAGCTAAATAATAAAATTATTCTCATGACTTTATTACCTGATTTTAATTATGTAATATTTTAAATAATTAAAAATATGTTTAGCATAATTCCGTCTATGTTACGCCATATGCATAAATTAAAACTTCTGTATGTAATTAGAAACCAGTGTACCAAATTGTATCAATGTATTTCTTAATGTTTCTATCAAGTTAAAATGTCAAATTGTAGTAGTATTACAATTAATTTAGTGAAAAATCGTGTAATATTTAATATAGTTTTGTTTTTACGCGGCAGATTTTTTTGAAATAATTCTTTTAACATGTCACAAACTATTTGTATTTGTCTAAAAAGCCTAAATAAAATAAAATTCAATTAATGCAAACAACAATATTTCCTTAATACTACTAAACGAAACGTACTAGTGACATATGCTGTGAGAACTCGGTGGTCGGAAGTCTGCAGCGTTTACTCAGTCTATGGCGAGACATCTCCGAGTGCACGTGTCATTTATGCGTCATTTTAAAATATTAACCGAATTATGAAGCATGTCATGAATAACTATTATTCTTAGAATAATCAATTTTTTTTTTTACTACGATGGATGAATGACATAACAGAAAGATTCTAAAGACTGCAATGAGTCTTTCACACTAATATTCCTCCAAATGTCAAACCACGACAAAAGTTCATTTTAATATTATTTCAGTTATTATTATATTATTAGTTCAGCATCGAAATGTATATTATAACATTATTTATTTTATAAATATTTATTCAACGAAAGATAGATGACATTAAAAATATTAATTCCAACGCTCTTAATACATATTTTTATAAAACATGGGGAGGTAATGGGTCTCTTCCTCTTATATACCCTCTCCCCCGGCTAGTGTTATAAATAATTACCTGAATTCATAGTTTTCGTCGGAGATCTATCCGGCTACTGATTTAGCTCAGTCGTGGTTAACTTGCATTATCGAAATAATATTAATGTTATCTACAAACTATAACATTGGTACGAAAATCGATGAAGAATTCATCAATGACTTGAAATGCTTGGGGTCCTTGAACGACCCTCTTCGGACAACGCGGTTGTTTTCGATGCGTTTTAACGGATAGGTTAATATAAAATATATTCTAATTTTAAATTGAACACGAATGCAAAATATCAATATTCAACTAATTTTTATTTATTTTTATTTACACTATCCCTTAATTTTACACGGTTTTGATGATATGTCGATTATGCCCAATGGACATATAATATCGATATCAATTTCAGCGATTATTGCGAAAATTAAGGACGAAAAATTGTAATAAAAAATATGAGAACTCATTTACTTAATAAAGAACTAGATAGATAAAGTGTGTGGTTTACTCATTTCAACCAGAAATTATTCGTTTTATAGAAAGAAATTCTATCCCTTCGGCATAAAATATTAATTAATGGTTGCTAGGTTACCACTTGTCTTCGGGCAAAGACACTGTTATTTTTTAAAATTATTTCAATCTCTCTCGTAAAAAAATATTTTTATGAGAAGTCTGCCTTTGAAAAAATTAGCAATAAAATTGTTAACCTCGATTTGTACTATGTAAATCTATGGATAGATGCACTTTATTTTTTTTTTAAATATATAAGATCGTAAAGGAAGATAATCTAATATATTTTTTTTATTTATTTTCAGGTAAAGCAGTTTTCACTATCATCTCCAATAGACTTCGTTACGCTATAATGCATCTCCACGGCAAGTGCACACTATAAATACATGAAAATATTATTGCTCGATATTTAAAGCTATCATCCTCCCGGCTTATCATTAAAGTTATCTTTACGGCGGTTGTTTCTGCAAAACACAATTAGCTCCGAACGTTACGACCGACGCATAAAAGTCCGACAAGTACTTGTGACCCCCAGAGAGCAAAGGTGTCGACTATCAAAATCCGCGAATCGGATCAAACGACCGAAAAGATAACATTAATGAGTCTCGAATGAGAGCGAGTCGTAAAAATGTCGTAAACGACAATAAAGTCGCGGTATGTATCACAAGAATACTATCTTGCATAGATAACTTTATATTCAAATCAAGTCGTAAAATCTCACATACCCTCAATATGAAGTCTACTCGCGATCGACCTAAAAATATCTTTTTTTTCAAAATTAAATTTACGATCCTCTCTAGTTTGTTGATCCCTGGGTCTGAGGCCGCAGTTAGTGCCCACGCCGTGTAACAATGTCCATTGAGTGCAGACAATGGTCGGTTAACGTACAAGCTGTACGCGGCCATGTTCACCAACAGGAAGTTTAGCTCTATTTGCATTATTGAAACCCAGAAGGCAGTGGTTCTAGAAAAATACTGTTTCTATAGAGAGGAGCCCACTGCGTTTGTCATCCATTGAAACAAACATTGTAAACACCGGAAACACCACCGGTCGAAATAAATATATATTCTCAAGATTCGATCTGGCTGTGAAAAACGACGTGTTAACTTCTGTGAATACGTTTTATTGTCTTTTAATTGATTTTTTTCACATGAATATAAAATTCGGTTTTATTGGCGATCTCGACGCGCTCTTAACGAAACCTGATATTCACACTGAATTATTCATATTTTACTCTTAATTAATATTAGATTGAATTATATGCGGAGTTACTGCTGTTAATTATCGTGTTCGTATCCAAAAATATTTTAATTCGATTTTTTTCTTATTAAAAAAGCTATGAGAATTTTTTCGCTGAAAGTATTTTGTTATTTATTGGCGAATTGCAGAACTTTAGCAATATTTTTCCAAGTGAAGCAATAAGTTTTTCAATAACGTTAATATATATATGTCGTTTTGATTTATTGCTCTCATTTATTATAGTAATTTTTATTTAATTCTCTCTTAAACTTTTTTTAAATTACGTTTTGCAAATTGATCTAAATCATTTTTCCTTTCGCATATTTTAATAGATCTCTAATAAACGTATTACATATTTACAAAATATGTGATTTGACCTTTGAGATTTAGCTTTACGCAGGAGGAAGTATATAAAATGGTAGATTGTATGATCTTTCAGCATTTTACGTTACTATTTTTTTTAGTCATCTATGACAGTGCTTCCCAATTACTTTCATGTCACGGCCCCCTAAATCTGAAAGAATTAAATTCCCGCCCCCCGCCCAAAAAAAATATTTTATAGTTTTATTAAGATTATTTGCCAATAATATTATTACAATTATAATACACCTATCCCTCGATTTACACGGTAGATAGGTTCCTGAGAAAAACGTGTAAATCGAAATTGTATATTTTTCAATGTAAAACCGTGTAAATCGAAAAGTACACAAAAAACGCATAATTTGATTTGATTTGTTTTATAAACCTTTTCCAAAATAACCCTTACTCATCAGCATTGAAAACCTGATTAGGAGTATATATGAATTGATGGCAAAATTTCAGCAAAATTTTGTTGGATATTCTTGCGCTTTGCATCTATATCGCCAGA
This sequence comes from Philopotamus ludificatus, assembly GCA_022495035.1. Lineage (NCBI taxonomy): Eukaryota > Metazoa > Arthropoda > Insecta > Trichoptera > Philopotamidae > Philopotamus > Philopotamus ludificatus. Next base: position 48,867 of record JAGXCT010033022.1, on the reverse strand, counting down.
TGCCAGTTCACCTATGTGAGAATTGTCTTGATTTGAATCTTTCGAACCAAGCATGACTTTGCTGTGAAAACCTGCTTCTTTTCAGATACAAAGAAAGGGATGAGTAACTTCGCACAATTTTTTCGTAAAATCCGCAATGCTTTATTTGTAATAGCGTTGGTATCAATTGGCATCCGTTTTTGTGTTTGGTCCTCTATCCAAATCATTAAGGCCTTCTCCATGTTTTCCATTGCAATATCTCTGATATGAAGTTGTGCTCGTATTCGTAGTGTTAGCTGCTACACTCTTTCTAATTGAGTTTTTATTTTTTTTAATGGTTCTTATTGTAGCTTCATTTATGCTATATAATCTAGCAACATCTATTACTCTTTCTCCATTTTCAAGTCAAGGATGAACGCCGAATGGCGGAAGAGATATACCTGATTAGTGCACACCTACAGTGGAATGCACACCTACAGTGGAATGCACACCTACAGTTGAATGCACACCTACAATTGAATGCACACATACAGTGGAATGCACACCTACAGTGGAATGCATACCTACAGTGGGCGCACGAACAAATAAAATTATTATTATTGATTATTTTCAACTTTTTTTTTTAAAAACCGTGTAAAGCGAAAAGAGGTGTAAAAAAAGTTCGTGTAAATCGAGGGATAGGTGTACACATATTTATATTCAGCAAAAAATCGTTTTAAAACCTTTCCGCGAGATAGCGATCGTACTTCACTATGATACAGTAAAACTCCGTGCACTGAATACATCTCTGTGCACAAAATACTAAATAATCTTTTTATTATTATTTATCCTTTTTTTTTCTTTTTTAATCTTATTTTTTTCTTATTTATTCTGATTTTTTCTTTTTTATTCTTATTTTTTTCTCATTTTTTTCTTATTTGTTCTTATTTGTTCTTATTTTTTTCTTATTTGATCTTATTTATTTTTTATTCCAACCATTTCAAGTCGAGATATTGATGAATTCTTCATTAATAATTTGAATATTTTTTTTAAATGGATTAATCTATTCCTTTTGTTGTTGTTAGTTGTTGTTGTGTATATAAATATGTTCTCATATGTGTTATTATTTAACAGACTTAAATATATAAATTCCTTAAATATGCTATGTGGAAAAATATTTATAAATGAATATTTGTACTTTGTACTGATTTTTTTCGCGGCCCCGCGAGGATCCTGCGACCCCCCAGAGGGCCGCGGCCCATAATTTGGGAAGCACTGATCTATGACAATTGTCCGAGTTAGAGGATGACTTCATCAGCATTTCCGATCAACCCCCTATACATTAATATCATTTATTGTCCCGCCAAACGTTCTTGTTTACATCATGGCCGTATAATTGGCAAAAATAAGTTATTCCCTACGCTATCTATCCCCGTATCTATTCCCAGATCCCTTTCTGTTTGACCAATGGCACAAAACCACGATCCGATGGCGAGATATCCAACAATGCGGTCTGATTTAGATGTATGGCCGCGATTGTCTATTCAGCCCGGCGGCCATATAAAAATGGTCCCGTACAATTTTTCTTAGTCCATGTGCGGCTTGATAAATGGCGCGATTAAAGCCATGTGGCCATACACCCATCAGCTAATTCCCATTTGAGACACTGGGAGGCAGCACGGCCCACACGTGCCATTGTGAGCTCGTTTTTTGCTCCGCTTCTTCGTCGCTTTGGTTTTGGACCCGTGCTCCTTTACCATACAATCCGTGGAGAGAACGGGTTGGACGAGACCCATTCTGGGACCAGTCAGGGCCATGCCTACTTTTATTTATGCATTCTCCTATTTTTATGCGTGCCGTGGACTCTAGATGAGGCTGTGAACGACAGTTGCCAATGCAATTTGCATTCGTGATTAAAAGCATTCGAATGTCCCGAATTTCAGTTTTAAATTAGGGAGCTAGCGGGAATTTTTCTAAAATATATTACTATTTTTTTTGCGCATTTTATTAATATTTTTCCATGTAAGATACATCAATAATCTTCTTTGTGAATTTTAATGGCAAGTTTCATCTTATAATTCTTTAAGTGCGTCTGATGGGCTTTAATAAACCAAAGTGGTATAAATTGGTTAATGACCGTCTTGCTGAAAATAATCTCTTTCGAGGAATTCTCTTGAAATGAATACTTGATTTAATATATTTTTTATTTACTGAAAAAATGAAAATATCTTTGCATTTTAGGGATAATCCTATTTATTTTTTAAATTATAAACTTTTTATAGCAGAATATTTCTGTGATTATATTTCATCACAATTTTCCGTTCGCATTTTCATTTGATTGCGTATAAATTTTGCACAGAATTGGATTGAGAAGTGTCTAAAATGTAATTTTTACATATCAAAAAGGCCCAATAATGTATTCCCTTTGCGAAACGCAACGAAAGATAGAAAGTGTGATTTATATTATAGATGAAAAATATCTCTCCATACATTTTATTTTCAAATTTCTCGTTTGAATTCATCTTTTCATAAGAAAATAATAATAATACAAAAGTAGATTCGTGGCGAATATTTTTTGCACACAAATACCGTGGGGGAATTCATTCCCCCTACAACATAAACTCTAATGTACCCACTATATACCTGCCCTTATTATGATCCCGAATTTATGTATCCAATCTTTATACGGCAGACAAATAAGACACAGTCGATAAGTCTGAAAAAAATTATAAAAACATTTACTTCCGCCGCATTTTATTATTAAATAAGAGAAAATCAGAATATCATTTCTATGCCAAAATTTGGCATTGTACTTCACACTTTCTTAACATGCTTTATTGGCAAAAATCCAGAGAACTCCAAGATTGCAATCTGCGAAACTCTGTTTTGTCATATTTATTTTTTAAAATAAAATTCGTATGAAGCGGCGAATGTAGATTGCAGACTGAGATATTTTTCAAATTTATTTAATAATAAATTTCGGTACACAATGCGGGTTTAATTTATATTATATAAAATATATTTTTTATTATATTTTAATTAAATATATTTGTAAAATTTGTTGTTACACGGTTTATTGTCAAACATCCCTCAGGCCTGATCCACCCCATGGTTTTCTCTATTGACTGAATAAATATTTGTACAGCTACAATGGGGTCCCATCCGATTCCCCAAGTCTCCGAGAATGAAAGACACAGAAATAATAAAAATCAAGTAGGACACGGATTGTCACAAAAAATCGTATTCTGGTAAGGATCATATGGGGCCTGGGCATTGTTACTAGCTGTGATAAAACTTGGTGGCGACGACATTAATCTGTAGAGTGGTTAGAATTGAGATAGGGGTGTGCCTCAATATTATATATATATATTTAATATTTATTTTTAAATAATAAAAATTAATGCAACGACACGGTAGCCAATGTGTTAAACGATAGTTAAACAAGTTTCGGTATCATAACCATATTTACAATGAGGTGTGAAGCGCTTTGTTCATTATTTAACATGTGGTTGTCAAAAGTGATATACGAGGTTTGGTAAAAACGTACGCGGAATTTTTGTTTTTCTCAAAAATGTACGATTTTCATCTCGAATTTTCCTAGAAACTCTTATCATCATCATCATCATTTGCCAGTCACAAGGCTCTCACTCGCTGAGGGCATTGGACCTTACCAAACTCTCGCATGGTAGTTGAGGCCAAAGGAACCTGAGTCTCATACGTGACGTGAGGGCTCCCTTTCCATACCGCGGGGACCCGAACCGTATTGGTATGCGGTTTTTTGTAAAGAGTTTCCCTCTCTTGGCCATTGCTGGCATTGGACTACATCTTCTACCATGTTGGTATCGGATTTTACCCTCTCGACTGTGTCCAGGCAACTAGGAGGGGGTTTGCCTCGGTATTATCTTATATCCTCATGTAATTATTTAAATCGTTAGCGGAAAGAAAAGTCTTTTTTTTTAAATTAAAAACTGTTTAATATTTTCCGTTTTATCTATGATCTTCCGTCACAGAATATGCAGTTTTTTAATACCTCTCTCGTTGTTCAACATTTGTATTTTTTTTTATCCTCAAAGCGAATGTTCCATCGACTTGAAGAGGTGATGGTGAATTGATTACATCAGGTGAATATGGTGAATGTTGTAGAACGTCTAGATCTAGCTCTCTTATATTTCCCTTCCTAATTCTTGCTTCATCTGGTCTTCCATTATCGTTCTGGGAATTCATATTTTATTGTTCCCTAAAACTTTATCATCTGATGCAATAGTCTGATCAGGTTTTAGCAATTCATAGTGAATTATTCCCAAAATATCCCACCAAATATATATATACCCTTTTTAGTATATAATGATCCACGGGTACACATGTATTTGATTCCATGAAAAATATTTTTTTCTTTGGATTTGTGTAGAAGTTCCACTTCTCATTCCCAGTAATTTTTCTCCTAAAAAACAAATTAGTATAATATAGAACAGAACCATTGGAGAAAGGCAACCAAATTCGTTGTCTTTCTCTTTCATGTCCTTATAAAATTATCCTTCATTGTTGACCTTGTACAACCGAGGTCTTATGACAATTCCCGGATTATTTTAATGACTCACTGATCAGTTTAACGTATCCTGGTCAATTTTAAGATGTTTTTTTTTTTATTTAATAAATATCGCAGATGGTTTGCGTCGCCTAATCCATCTGTCACGGCGGCTCGAAAACAACCGCGTCTTCCGAAGGGGGTCTCTGAAAGACCCCAAGCATTTCAACTCAAGATATTGATGAATTCTTATTGATGAAGTATTATTTTGTAAATAAAAATAAATGACACATGATTGAACTCTTGGCGCACGTGTCATTACTACGTTTCACTCCCACTTGGCACTTCCTACTGGATATGGGTTAAAACTGCGCCACATTTATGACAATAAAGAATAATAATTATTTTTAATGTAAAAGTTTGTGGCACATAGAAACTATATTAAAAGATCCCATCGGCACGTCTAGAACTTGACTTCAATTTTATATTATGGCCAGGTCTAAAAAAATGTCCTGTTAATTCAACGGCAGACTATGACGAACTGGTTTCAAAGTAGTGCCACAAAAAAATGACATTACTTTTCGCTTTACCTAATATATCTGTTTTTTTTATTTTCTCTACGATGAACCGAGTGTTACTGACTTTATTTGATACCAAGCTTGATTTTCTCTTATCACATCCAGTATATCATTAATCGTTGTTTTTTTTTTGGATTTAGTTTAATTTTATTATGAATTGAATTCATGAACTGATAATCCGCAAACCGGATAATCGAGAGTTTACTGTATTATAATAATGTAATATTGTCGTATACGATATCCAGTTTAATTAGAGTTCGCAATGCCATATTGCACAAAGTCATTACGTTCGACCACGCCCTTTTTATCACATTCGATCACTTAATCATACGGCTGAATTATTTCATTCGAACGTATAATGAAACTTTCATCCGGTGTCTCGAAACAACAATAGCTTCAGCACAATGAGTCCAAAAATAAATATTCCATCCTGAATAAGTGCTGAGATAAATTGTTCAACCCCGATGCGTATGTGGCGTCAGTCGCTATAAAACCTAAGTTCCCTAAGTTGAACCCGGCCGATAAGTATGTGTGTGTTTGTGTGTGCGTGGAATCTGTCTCGACTTTATTTCTTTCCGCTCGTTTTGGCCCGAGTTTACTATCTAAGCCCAGAGCTTAATTGCGATTTATATCATGTTTATTGTAGAAAAATTGCGTTTGGATCTCTACGTATATAAATAAATATATATAAAAAGACTTAAGATCATAATAAATTTATTTTTAATTTCTCACAAATATATTAGATTGAGTTATAAACAACTTTTTTTTATCCTACTATTATTTTGCTTTAATAAAATATAAAATTATATTAATCTATTAGTGTACACTACTGTTATATATTAATATAACCTTCTCCCATCTTGTTGGAAACTTATCGATCCCCTCCTCATAACATTTAGAGGGTTTGGACTGAAAGAAAGTATTGAGGGCTTGATTGGATTGCTCATCATTAATGGAAGTTTTTTCATTTAAAAAAATCTGTAAGGAATAGGAAAGGTGATGAGAAGCAAGATCTGAGGAATAAGGTGGATGTCTTGAGTCACTTTTGCCGTGTGTGGTCTGACGTTATCGTGTAACAGGATAACGCCTTTCCGATTGCTGAGTGCAGGACGCTTTTTCAGTAGTTTTTCATGAACTCTTGGCAGCTGCTGAACGGATCTATCGGCAGTAATCGTTTCGTTGTGCTTAATCAGATCGTGGTTGATTATTCCTCGACGATCCCACCATACATTCAATAAAGTTTTCTTGCCATGAATATTGGCTTTAGAGTCCGGTAGGTTGATCCTTATCCAACCATTGTCTTTTACGGACAATATTTTCATAGGTTACCCATTTTTCATCGCCTGTTATTGTCCTGTCCAAAAAATGTCTGGCTTGATTTTACGCCGCAAGCGGAGACTTGTGTCAATGGACATATTATCATTTGCCAGCCACAAGGATCTCACTCCCTGAGGGCATGGGCCTTACCAAACTCTCGAATGGCAGTCGATGCCAAACGAACCTGAGTCTCACACGTGACGTGAGGGCTTCCCTTTCGTGTCCATACCGCGGGGGACCCAAGCCGTCTTGATATGCGGTTTTTTGTAAAGAGTTTCCCTCTCTTGACCATTGCTGGCATTGGACGTACATCTTCTACCTTTTTGGTATAGGATTTACCCTCTCGGCTGTGTCCAGGCAAGTAAAAGGGGGTTTGTCTCGGCATTCGTTTATTATCTTCTCCAAGGCGTTATCTGATTATAACGAGTCACGAGTGACAAGTAGCGAGCGACCACACACACACACCTATATAGATACACACAGGCATACATATGCACATCTGCCCAAAACTAGTCTCAAGTAGCCGGTCGCAAGTGATTATTAGACCTATCGCGCAATAGTAATCTTTCATCATAGGAAAAACCCTCTAGGAAGAAGGAAGAGAAGCAAAAGTATCGATACTAGAGGGTTTTCCTTCCCAGGGTATACCGTCTCTGTGATGATAAATCCGTCCATCCGAGAAACCAGATTTATTTATGCACATAAGGATATGTGTACACATACATATCCAAGTTTACTTGGGTTTTTAGTCAACTTCATGCAGGATTATGTTGACTATAATATAAAATATTATTTATACGAGATGCTGACCATCAATTGCAATGGTATGATCTGCCTTATTTCGGTCACTGAGATTATGTGATACCCATATGCCTTTCCGCAAATTTTTCGGGTGGCGATAAACTGTAGATTGTGTTGTATTGAGTCTCTCTGTCAACTCCCTTGTCGTTAGACGTGGATTTTGTTTCAATATCGCATTTAAAATATCGTCATCGAAGTCGGAAGAGCGACTTGGTTCACCTTTCAATGACTCAAGACACTTTTCGGCTGTCGTTCTAGCACTAGCACCTTGTTTAAATTCCCAAAGCATCACATGACAAATATGCACTTTTTGATTCTCCATTTTAAGGTTCGGAATAACACCACTGTAACGTTCACCACACTAAATAGTTGTCGAATGACTGAGAGGCCACTTATCTATCTAGTGGAAACAAAAATCCTCTTGTCAGGTGATTCACTGCAAAAGAAACTGTCTATCTCAATCGGAAGTTATTTATTTTGCGGCTATGTAGAAACTGCGTCCGACTAGTTTATTTGTATTTTTTGTTGTTGTTCGTTTGTTTTTGTAGCAAATCGCGTCAATCTGCGCGATATCCATTTCAATAATGGCCGCCACTAAATGGAAACTTCGCCATTGGTTCGTGTCGTCGCTTACGACGTTCTATCACGCGCTCCGTCCGATGAGTCAAGCGTCGCGTGCCGTCGCCCAGTTTTGGGCCCGTGTTTGTATATCCGCGGTAATGTTATGTTAACTGCCGTATAATTCCCGTACATTGTGTGTATCTGATTTGGCCATCGTGTTTCACTTGCGCCTGTTGATGATCGGCCATAACCCGGCGTCGCCACGTTAATGGATTAAAAAGTGGGCGCGGCCGCGTTTCGACATGTCATTAGTAATTTCGGCGCCAATGATACATTTTTTCGTGACGCGGGATCGATTGCAGCACGCTTGACGTAGTGTGGACCGGTGACACCCAGTTTTATCCGGGAGGCTCGCAGATGTGGACCGGTCGCGCCCAGTTTTATTTTTATTTAATTCATGAAATCAGAGCTGTTTCTATAACATTCCGCGTATAATAAACATTTTTTTTATTATTATTTATGTTAATTCCTTGTAATAATATTTATACAAATATTTAGTGTAACTATATATAAAATGAAACTATGTTATAAAGCCTAAATCTGAGTTTATTTCGTTGTGTTTTAGATTTTTTATTGTTTTATTATTTAAATTTACTGTTATTTCATTTTATTTTTCAATGCTTAAAATCTTTCTGTTAGTGAAAGATAACTTATTTCTGAATACAAAAAAAAACTTAATTTTTCCGGGCTGTATAAGCCCCTAACTGTTATATTTTTTTGTATTAGTATACCTTTCTTTGACGTACTTTGACGTTGATGGCTTTATTGGATGCTTACTCTATTGTAAGGGGTAATCAACGATATTTTACTTCTGGAAATAATGGAAAATGTGAACGGATTTTTTTGTCAAAGACATTAACATTTTGTTATTGACAATTGCATTACAGAAGAGGGTTGAAGTTAAGAAAAAGTGTATGAGGACGTATTCGAATTTAACAAAATCATAAAATAATTATATCATTTTTATCGGCAAACCTTTTATTTACTTCCATAGCTTCAAAATATTATTTAGATTTTTCTTTTTTTTCCTCTAAAATATTATCAACACATATTATCCTCATTTCCCTTCTAACTCTATATTTTTTTGTAAAACGTCTTACAGCTTTAAAAATATTTTTTGTGTTTTTTTTTCTCTCCAAGTGTTATTTTTCAATCCTAGAAAAATTTGAAAAATATCCTTATCCACTAATATAAATTATTAATATTAAACAAGTTATGTAAATTGTGTGTGCTGATAAATTTCAGCAATAACTGGAAATTTATTACACTTAGTATAAACAGATTAGCATAAATTTCTGAAAAAATCATTGCATCTGATAAATTTTGTAGAAAATATATAAAAGAAGATCACTACTATTATTCATGATGTAATAGTGGCAAATACTAGCATTAATAATAAATAGAATATTAAAAAATGCTAACTATATTGCAAATGAAGATTTGCTGAAATTATTCGTAAAGCTGTAAATAATAATTATTAACACTTTATCAGCCGTTCACGCCTTTTGGCGTGATTTTGTAGCCAAGCGTTATGAGCCGTTCACGGCCTTTTGGCGTGAGAGCCATACCCCCACTTGGCATTTTTTTTCTGATGACGATGCACAATATATTCTACTATTTATTCAGATGGATATACGTGCATGTTAGCTTGGATTATCATCACATGAAACCATGCGACTCCAGGCTAGGTTTGATGTAAAACCTTGCGGCTCATAAAGTGTTAAGATGAGTTCTTTACTGTGAGCATAGAATCTGAATAAAATAAATATTTTCCATTTGTATATCGCAAAAAGCATTAATCCTTTATTATTTGCTACTATGAATTATGAATTTACCCTAAAACGAAATCTTTTATCACATTATTTAATTAATTAATGCCAAATTTAATTAAAAATTATTCCCTCTCCTCTCTCTTCTTGCATAATATGCCAGAAGTCCCCAATTTTGTTAACACTAATATTTTTTTTGTAGTATTTTCTCGTATATTATATATTTGATATTCTTTAAATATGTATTACTTCTATAGTTTGTTGTTTTATTGTTGTGTAGGTTTTAATCATTTTTTTCAAATGAAATTGGGTTATTTGATTACGTGATTTTTTTATAATATGATTTATTTTATTCTTCTGGCAACATCTTGATACTAAATATTCATTTAATTCACTAATGCTCCGAAAGTTTGTGTAAAGATATCATGTTTTATGCAGCACACATATATCACAAATGGCAATAAACGTCTGGCTACAAAATTTCATTCTAGATATTTTTTTTAATAAAAAAAAATATATAAAAATAAAAATGGTCGCATTTAAGTATGGCACGGTCTGCCCGATGTATTTTTTAGTCGTTTTCGTTTGTTATTATTGCCGACGTGGATTGCCGAGCGAATGATACGCTCGATAGATCTCTTCTCGAGAAGTGCATTGTGGACTGTTGCTTTAAATAACAATGTCAGCGCCGATGGGAAAAAGGACGCCGGCGACGCCCTTTGCGCCGCCGCCACATACACATAGAAGCCGGGCGACACGTAATTTCGTAAAAACAAATATGTCGGACGATTTACCACCAATATCTCATCCAGCATCCATTTATCCGGCATTATCTCCTCTTCCACGTGTTATCACCTAGCCATTAAAACACTTTTGAAGTCTGCTAAAACACATTAATCTATCACCACACCTTTCCACCGGTTTTATTGGGGGGAGTGAAATAAAAATACGACTCGCGAGATGAAAAAAAAAGTCTAGAATTCCTAGTAAAGAGAGGATGGAATCCTCTATTTATAGTGGCGTCGAATTTATACGATTTCCTATTGGAACTGATTGATTATTTGTAATTAGAGATGCATATATGTGGCGGAGAATATGTTAAATATGTCAGCTTTGATGTCGAAAATCGGGCATATTTATCTTTTGAATAATTATGAATTTATTTTCACTCAAAATTATCTTCTAGAGATAGATCTATGCTGTGTTTTCATTTATCAACAATTAAATTGCATCGGCGTCACTTGATTTATGTGCACGTGTCCACGAATGCATTTCTGTCCGTCGTGCGGTGTGCGAATCGTCAATTTCCTCTGCGTCGTTTTATGGCTTAGCCGTATAACTATGGGACCACCCAAAACCCCATCACTCCCTTATGACTAATCGCAGTATCGGCAAATGCCAAAAATCCCGGAAGCCCGCCGAAAGTATTTCCGAGTGTCTCCCAGAAGACGCCATTAATTGTCTCCCGCTGGCGTTGCAGACAAAAAAATAACTAATGGTATTTCTGGTACGCAAAAACGCGCATAAAAATGCGTTAACGTTCCGATTCTGTGGCAAAGAAATTGCTTTTTTTTTTCTTAGTAAATATTTTTTCCGCCCCTGCGTCTTCCACTGTCATCGCTCGCCTCCTCAACCCCTTGGCTGCTGGCATCGCGAATTGTCACCGTGACGACGTGTCTTGCCGATTATTCGAATATCCGACTCGAAAACATCTCGGGTGCCAATCAAAAATGTCGATTAATGAAGATTGGCGCGAATCGTCGAATCACAATGCGAAAAAATTTACGATATCAATCATAATTTTATACGAGGACGGGATGGTGTCAATCATTTTCAATTAGCCCCGGAAAAATGCTGCTGAAAAATTCATATATCTTTTTTTTTGGATAATTTCAGTCAAAATACCGTATTCATAACTCTGTCCAAGGGTATTTATCATTTATTTTTCCTGTCAGTAATATCAGAATTATTAGGATATTTAACATTGATTCGAAACGATTATTGTGTTTTT
>JAGXCT010033022.1:0-36764 GCA_022495035.1 Philopotamus ludificatus | reverse complement strand
AAAATAATGATAATAATAATTTTAATTTACTCTTCTTATTTACTATAATCTTAGGGATGCCAAGCATTTCAAGTCAAGATATTGACATTTTTTTAATAAATGTAATATTCTAAGAATAAAAATAGTTATTGATGTTGTGCTTCATAATTTGGTCAATATTTTAGATTTTTTAACTAATCAATTCTGCCGCAGACTAAGCTCTCGCAGCACGTGTCACTCGCACTCGCCACATTGTACTGGATGCGAGCGAGAAAAAACATAGCGCACGTGACAACAGCCGTGAATGTTTTTGTTTTCATTTATTTTTCACAATTGGAGACAATAAAGAAAAATTATTATTTATCACATTTATTCTTCAGATTTTTTAGATAAATTCAAAAGGTTTGTGACATGTAGGCAAGTACTGTTATAGTTAGTGTCATGTGACATCGTCAATAGGCACGGCTTAACAGTACAGGAATACGTATCTTCATCGTTATTATTTTATTGTTTTCCTGCATTTACAATTTTTAGGGTCTCTTGAAAACGATGGATTAAGGCTTAACTCTAGTTATCTTTAACTTTAAGAAAAAATATAGGGCAAAAGTAGATCAGTTGACACTATAACTGTGAAAGAATGTCCTACGAAACTAGCCAGGATATTTAGAGTCCCATAACCTTTTCCACTCTGAATATTTTTAATGAATACTCCACTCTGAATATATAATAAAAGGTTTTTTAATTGCTAAAATTAATAAGAAACAAGGGTTGTTCAGATATCCTATTATATAAAATACATTTTTTTAAATAAATAAATAGAAAAAAACGTGGTTCAATTTTTTTGCTAAATATATTTTAGAATAAATTATTAAATAGATTAAATTAATTTTAATGCAAAAGATTTGTGTAACAATGGTTTTATTGATCGACTCACGTTGAGATGTACTGAATCGCATTACCCTTTTAGTGGTTGTTATAAAGAATTTTTTCTGGACGTGTGTACTTTTATATTTTTTTTATTGAAAAATAATTACACTAATTGATCGAATTGTCCATGAATCCGTTCGGGCCGTATTTCCGGCATCTGAAATTTATTTGAAAAAATGTTAATTCAACATGCACCTCGACGTGTTGAACATAACTGCGCCGGGCAAAGAATGCTTTTAGCAGACGAAAACATTAACCAGACGCCAGCCAGCTAGTCGATGGAGACGATGTGCGGTGCACACACGTTTTCGTTTTATGGGACAAGTTTAATACGGCGCAAATATTTTATTGTATTTTTACGCGACGATAAACACAGTCGGCGGGCCCCAGAAAGTTTCAGAGGCGCATGAAACAAACTCAGTACACTTTTCTGGCAATTTCACGGCTTAGTCACACGCGGCGGGCTATCTGTGATTAATTTCGGGCAACCAAATAAATCATATCAACTTTTTGCCAGCGATAGCAAAACTTTTAGACGATTTTTTCCACCCGCAATAATAACGAAATGTATTTATAACAGAGCGCGTTAAGTTCTTTCACCCACTCTGGCGAATCACTATAGCCCAGCTGGATCCACACAGCACGGTGGGCGGACAGATTATGCTAATAAAACGAAATCTATTCATGATTCATGCACAGCCATCGGACCCAATGATTATTAAACAATAAAAATCTAAGAATTCCACGCTGTGGCGATACATGTGTTGTCGCTCTTTTTTTATTATTATTTATTTATTTTATGTACATTGCGACTAGACGAGAAGATGTATGGCGGCACTTAACACGTTGACAGATAACCGCATCCACATTAATTCCGTGTAAACAGAGGAAGAAGGGTTAAAATCTTCGACAATGGTGCACGCGTATGATGGAGTGGGTACGACAATAAAATCTGGAATTGAAGAGATGGTGTTGTTGGCTCCGGTTCAAAATTTTAAAAGGTTCACCCCCTGAATTCTTCGGCTATAACACTTACGTGCCAGATGACATTATGTTTTATTGCTCAAATATAAAACTAGATATGCCCGAGGGCGTGGTCTTTAATTCGTCGCGCTCTCGTTACTGAAAATGTTAATGCGGATACTGATTAACATGTATTTATGCTTCTATTGTCGTCGTTTTAGCATACCAACTCTTCGGAAAACAGTTTAGCCGCCGCTCAGATTTTTGACATATGTATTTTGTATTGGCAAAAAAAAACTTGGCAGATTGTCTTTGACAAACTTTCGGCCTAGGGGAAAACCAATTTAAATTTCCATCCGGCAATACGCTCAGAAGTAAAATAAAACTTACTTGTGTACGAATAAATTGAATTTCGCGAATAAATTTGTTTTTGGCCCGTGCCCGGTCATGTCTGAAATTGTCTGGCTTTGTCTCTTTTTTCTATTTTTTTTTATTATTTAAAAATGGATAAGTTCCCGTGTGCCGACAGACTCAAACGATTTTTAATTCGATTTTTTTTTGCGTGACGCCGGATAGTTGGGTTTATTGAGAGTTCTAATTCAATTTGGCGTCTGACTGTGCGCATGCGCCGTATTAATTTAACCCTTATCGATATACAGTAATCACGTACTGTGCTTCAATTTGTAAAAAAAAATACCATTCAACACTTTCGGATATAAATTTTATTTTATTAAGAAAAACGTATTATAAAATATCTAATTATTAATATCATAATATTTTATTTGATATAAAAAATATAATCAATTAATTTTATTAGATTCGAGTATTTTTTTAATTTTTTTTAATAACACATTGCCTACGGGGCGAATTGCGGTCAAACTTGCGCTGGGGCGGGACGCATTCGTCGAAATTTGGTGAAACGTCGTCTTTTACAAAAAAAATCAATGGTTTTGTATGCACTAGCCGCTTTTGCCGAAATTCTCCTCAAGATCTGAAGTATCTGACCAAAAAAAAATATTTAAAAATGACTTTTGTATAAGTTACAGCCGATCAAACGCGTAGTGTCGGCTAGCGTGTGTTATGCGCGCCCCGGACTTACACAAATACGCTTTTGACGTGGAATCCACGTCCCCCGTAGGCAATGTGGTAAAATAAATCTATGTATCAATTAAAAATATTTTATGTTAAAAATGTTTAACCGCTCGAATGCCTCGAATATGAGATCCAGAGTTAATACAAAAAGCAGGGCTAGGTTCCGAAAACGTCAATCCATGGAAATTTAATTTAAACAAAAAAATAATATGTATTTAATATTTTTCTTCCTCGTCACTGTTAGATAAAACATCATTTCCGTCTATTGCCTTTTTTTAAAATGTAATTTTCATCTCAAGCTCCTTGTAGATCTAATATGAAGACAATTTCAGCTTCTTTTTGTATTTTCGGCTTCTTTCAGTGGATAGATCTGCATTAAAAAATATTATATGTATTGTTATGTCAGTCAAATCACATTTTATCATTTTGCGCTTCCTATAACTGCACTAAACTCTCCTATAACACACCCTACTATACCGCGGTTTTTCGTCGAAGTTCGACAGTCCCTCCTACACCGCTTCCTCCTAGAGCGTAAATTTTTATCAGTCAAATTACATATTTTCAGTGTTATGGCTTGTAGGTGACATGCATATTATTTCTATAATATAAGTCAACCGCGACTGAGCTAAGTTAGTACTCGGATAAGTGCCCGATGAAAACTATGAATTCAGGAAATTCTTTATGACACAGGCCAGGGCCATTACCTCCGTATGTTTTATAAAAATTAACAATTGAAATTATTTTAAAATTAACCAGTGTCGTGATTTCACACTGGGTAAAATATTGTGCGAGAGGCTCATTCCTTTACATCTTTAACATATTTTTACGGCTGAATGCCGCTTTAAATAAATATTTATGTTATGCATATAATGTTTCGGTTTCTATAGCGCGAGTTTTCTGTAACGTAGTACCGATTTCTGCGTTATAGGAGGGCTGACTGTACTTTAGTATCTAATTTAAAATTTATTTTATTTAAAATTTGTCATATTTCTAGTTTATTTTAAATATTTCTATTAAATGTAATAAATAAATACATTTGCCGCTCATTTATACTTTGGTTTTAGTTATCTATATTGAATCATCACTAAAAGAGGCCAGCTAAAGTGATGTCTTTTCACAATTGATGATTTTATTTTTATTTACTAGTGGATTATAGACGAAAGCTCCAGATGATATTATTGAGATCTGAATGGAAGGAGATCTATGGAAAATTTCTTGATTATTTTATAGATAAATGATTTTATTAGCAAGTTCTCAGCAAAATTTTATAAGATTTGTCCTTCATATTATTCTCCAGATTGCATCGCGTATTTTATTTTTTAAATCATCTACGCCATTTTTAAAGCTCCATAAATTTTCGCGTAATCTAAGAAATAAATAAACCTTATATAAAATCTTGGGATACGTTACCAAAAAAAAACTTGGTTCAAGTTTTTTTATTTAATTTTAAAAAAATAATGTCTTTTATTGAACCTGATATCAGATCAAATCATAGATGATTCTTATTCATTTTCCCAATGGATATCTGTTTTAATAAATTTGTAAAAAAATATATAATGAGTGTAGAGGTCATAACTATTAAAATATTTATTTTCTTTTCGTTTTTTACACGGTTTTCTTAAACTTATGCGGTTTATAAATATCGAAAATGTTCTGAATAGCTTTTGTATATTTTAATATTTTTTTATATTATAAAATGGTTCTACATATATGAAATACCATCATAAATAAAAAAAAAATAGTACCAACATATTTTATCAGTGTTATAAAAATAATAAATTATTCCTAGTAAACTCCTTTATTAAATCCAATGCTCATTGAAATGAAGGGGAATATCCTTTTATCTATTCACTCGATTGTTATTGAATCAAGTTATATACTTACTATTTACATTCGGAAAAGCAATTAGATAGTTGTAAACACATCTTGTGTCCGTATTTACATTCGCTTTGCTTACACATTCTATAACTCATCAACAATCTTAATGCATTCTGAGAACTCTCGCGGCTTTTAGATGCAAGCTGGCTACTGCTAGCTGCATCAATAATTGCCACACGTAACAAAAATTGGCCATCGCTGATCATTGACTCGGCTTGACTTCAGGCAGTGCTCTAATAAGCCGAGGGGAGCGGATGCCTGTGCCTGAATGGAATTTTCCGCCCGGCCAACCGGAATATTTCGGTCGATAATGAGATTCCCCTGTCGCTTAAGAGGAATTCCCGCCGACAATGGTGATTCAGCAATCGTGGCAGACAGCCTCCGGTTTTGTAATTCAATTGTCCACCGGTGATGCGGTGTTGATGAACCCTGGGCAAATTCCTAGACGCATCGCGGAATTTCGCCGCCGGCAACCCTGAATATGGCATATATTTGTTTTAATTATACTGATACGTTGTTCACAGCCACCGTATAACGCGATCCAGGGATGTAGTCGGAAAATTATTTAATATTTAATTAAATCAGTATTTCTCCGCTGACAATTGGCAATTTGCTCAAAGTTTATCTCTTGTACGTTCGTACAATCTGTATCGGTCTCTGGATTACTTTGCCAAGTGCTAGGTGTTTCTCGGAAGTGTCGTAATGAGACAAGAACTGTACTTGGTATAAGAACAAGACAAGCAGTTTTCGCATACGAAAGTTTTGCATAGTTTGATACGACGTCTGGTATTTGCTATCCGCTGTTTAATTCTCTCGCAGTATAATTTCAGTCTTTAACGACTGTTATATTGAGAGCAGAGTTTCAGCGTCGCTTTATTATTCAATTGCATTTTTTTGATTATTATTATTAAATCATATATCTCCTGTGTCAAAAAAAATATATCATGTGTCTATATGACGTGAATGAAATGTCTTTATTCGCCTGTCGCCTCCAGCATCCGATCCTCGCTCCCCCATCCCGCAACCAATTCGAGAAAAACACTTTAAAAAAGTTAAATTAATTCAAAGTCAAGTGCATATTCGATGCGCTTCTGCCACAAGCATTCGCCAAATTTAAATCGACGGCTACATTCAACCCTCCTTTAACACAATCTCATTTCCTTCCCTGTTTTTTTCCCTAAACGCGCCCTTGCCAAATTCGATTGTAAATACGCATCCTTTTCGCTTTGCGCCTTTTGTGGCTCGTGCCTCGCTACGCCCCTGCAGACCGAGCGCCCTGGGCGCCATTTTGCGACGGGTGTCACCGGCTGGTAAACAGCTGGTATTGACACTTGTCTTTAGATAAGTAAACTGTTGGACCGGGAGCTCGATGGAGGTAGGATCGAGAGTGGCTGGCATTGACGTGGGCCAGGTACCGCTGATTCTTCTGATCGATACTGCAAATATGTCTGTCGGAGAGGTGTAGCCGGCGACAGCGGGGCAGGTTCGGCTAGTCGCCGTAGGCGTCAAAAGAGTTAACCCCTACGCAGCCAGTCTCGGACTGTTTGCAAGGTTAGTCATAAATAAATTGCGCTCTCCGGTATCTTGGAATCGGTCATACTTGTATATTAGCGAACACGAAGATATGGGGTGGATCGATAGAAATTCAATTTATTTGTTTTAAATATTATTTTAATATTATTTTCAAATCTTCTATAGAGCGCAATTGCAGTGGTTCTATGTCCTATGGTAATAACATATTAAATACCAATTTACTAAATAATTTATGTCATTATCAATGACCCTTTGTCATCGTATATATTAGATGGACCCAAATATAATGTCGCATTTTCGGAAAGCATAGTTTAAGATCAGATTTCTTCAGTCCTTTGATTGAGAAAGACGTGTTAATCTCAAATCTCCAATCTTCGTTTTGCATAGATTTTTTTTACGTGTCCCTTATATTGACCGAGACGTGTCCTTCGAAAAAAAAACGCAACGTAGGCAATAAAAAATATTTGCGATGTTTATGGAGACGCATTTAACTTTAAATCAGGAAATGTCAAAGATGGTTAAAAAAAATTAAATCAGGCTATATTGATTTGAAAAATGAGCCTAAAGTGGACGTTTCCATAACGTGGATGAAGCAGCCCTGAAAGAAGATATCGAAGTATATCGATACCTTCAGTATCGAAAAATTATCGAGCTAAGCCAGTACTTCATAGTCGTCAACTCAAAGATACCTAAAAAAAAATGGGGAAGATTCAAAAAGAAGGCGCTTGGGTCCCCTGTGCGTTGACTGAGAGTAACAAACTGATGAGGCGCCGTATCTGTAAGTTGTTGAAGGAAAAAGAAGAGTTGCAATATTAGGTTTGACAGATTTATTGCATCCAGCTCATTCTCCAGACATGGCTCCATCCGATTATCAGCTTTTTCGATCATTGGAGCATTATTTACAAGAAAAAAAAAATCAGATGATATAATAAAATCGCCCCTTTCTGACTATTTCAATTCTAAACCTGCAGAGGTTTATATGAAAGGCATTTTTGATTTATCTAATAGATAGCAAAAGGTCATAAAAATATTGGTAATTATTTTGTATCAACGTTTTGTAACATTTATTTTGTAACAACGTTTTATAAATGATTAGAAATATGAGTTTTAGTCTCATTAAAAAAATACGACGTTATATTTGGGTCCTTCTAATACAAACTTTCAATTACATTTAATATAACTCTTTATCTCATTAAAAAAACTTTTCTATGAATGTTTTCACTTTGTCGACATTTTTTTTCTTCCAATTCGGTCTTTTTTATGGTTCAATCGTGCGAGTTGTTCACCATACACAATCGCGGTAACGATTTCCTCAGGTTTAAGCAACTCGTGGTGTATTACTCCAGATAAATCCCATCATACACAAAGAAGGACCTTCTTTATTGTTATAACTGGTCGAGAGGTTGGAAATGGTACTTGCCCTGAAGAAAGCCATTGATTTTGTCGTACAGGATTATTGTATAGCACCCACTTTCATCTCCAGCTACATTACGTCGTAAAAATGGGTCAACTATTGCGAATAATTCATACGGGACCCATATTTCTTGTTTATGGTCCTTTTCTAAACGCCATGAATTATTTCGTACTGTAGACTATGAACAGCTAATCTTAGTCGATAATTCTTCAATGGTTTAACGAGGATTTGGACAGGACATATTCATTTAATTTTTTAGGTCGTTTTTTTCTAGCGATGTTCTTAAGGACCCTATTTTTTTTTTAATTTTTGATGGCACTTGCTACGTTTAAAAACATCATACGTATTTTTGATAATTTGTGTTACTTAGTCTTCTTTCTTTAATCGAAGAATGGCGCAATTACATCTCATCAATTGTTGGCTTCGACATCCCTTTACCTAAGGGTAATTTTTTTTACAAAGAAACCATAAATCTACTGTTTTTGATTTAATATACTGACTTATTAGATAATTTTGATTACTTTTCGGTTAGGTTGATTCGTGTTATTTTTCCGTAGTGAATAATTCTTGAAGATCCTCATTGTAAATGCCTCCTTGACGTTCTCTTCAAAAATATTTTACACATTGTTCTAATGTAAGTAACGTAAGGATGTTGAAGTTCGAGTTCAGTATTATGATCGTCTATCAACTCCTCTGCATCATCACTCATCATTAATCCCATAGCTTTATCCGAAGACATACTTTATTTACATAGCTTAACACTACACTGAGTTACAGTCTGTTTGATTTTTTTTCCATGTAAGAATCTAAAAAAAAATGTTCCATCCGTAGTAATGAAGCTGTATAAAAACTGTTCAAAAATTAGTTTTAGTTTTTTTTTAATTTTGTGATTTTCCTAGACAGTTTAATTAAAAAAATATCATAAATAGACTCCTAGATGAATAAATAATTTAAAAAACAATAAGAAACTAGATAATCTGTGATTATTTTTAAACAAAAATGACTAAATAATTTGATTTATTAATAAAACTTGATGCAATAGACATTTTTTTATTATAATTAACACAAAAATTGAGCTCACCACCTTTAAATGGATACTTAAATATTCTATTGTGTAGTATAATGGATCCATTCATTAATATCATCATTTTAGCTAATTCATTTACCGAGTGAGAATCCCACGGGAGTCGTTAATATTCGGATGCAAATGCGACAGAATCGACGAACCTGTTAAATACATCATTTACCCTACTATTACGGGCGATAAAAATTCCCACCTCGATAGTTTGCCTTCGTTATTATCCGATTCACTTTTCGTTTCCAAGAATTTTCATTGAATTTCATCCGAGATAAAAATTCCCGAGTCTGCAGCGTAAGTGGTACAGATCCGAAGCTTTTAAACTGATTTCTTATGTGCTTAATCGGAATGCTTCCCGTACCCGGTGTAGCTCCCAAATTGGTTCACGTCCATATCCCGTCGAATTTATTTTATTTCCGGGATCCCAGACGTTCCGAAGATTCCGGTAAAATGAGTCTGCAGCAGTCATTTAGTGGAAAAAAATACGGCGAAAGATATTCGATTGTCCGGAATTAGAAAGCATTCTTTCATTAAATAATTTAAATAAAAAAATCGACGATGTCCTTCGGACAGCTGAGCCTTATTGACTCTTGTCGTGTTAATTGAGTCATTAGCAAATCGTGCTCATCCCCCACCTTTTGATCTGCCTCACTCCGCTGCGAATATATTCTAATGGATTGGGATCGGGAGACGGGGTCCAGAGATTAAAAACATATTGGATCTCACTAGTCGACTCTCCATAAACAGTTAACCCCTAGACGTCGCGCATTAATCGACGGCAACCCCTCGCGAGGTGATAATCGATAGGGTCATATCGGATTATCGCTTTGGACATTATGTCCAAGTGAGCCGGGACACAAACGTCGTTTTGCGCAATTATTCCCGCCAATTTTCGCACAATGGGTCCCGGGACTGGGATCTCGGCGGCGCTCTTTAATAGCTGAACCCCTCACCACCCACTATTGCCGTACATCCCCTTTATAGGGACGCTGTTACAACTGTCGGGACGAGGGGAGAGTTGGGCAAGTACGTGTCTCGGGATAGGGAGTTACCATGACGACTGTGGACACAGTGACGGGACGCATTCTATGATTTTTTTCACTATGTAAATCAGAAAAATATATTTTATTGATTTAATTATTTTTATTCTTTGTTGCAGGTATGTAAAGCCAGTTACTAAAGAGTATTAACAACGAAGATGATTTATGTAAGAGGTATGTTTTAATATAAATTATATTTTTACGCGAATTCGTTTTTACGCGATCTTTTATATGCGATCTTTTGTATGCGATCTTTTATACGCGAATAAGACTAATCTTACAATTAAATGTTTATACTTAAAGAACAAATCGGGTATTTATCATATAACCGTTACTTAGTTTGCACGTAACTAATTTTTAATACATTTAGCATTACGCTTGTAATCCAAGAGATATGATTCTGGTATAATAAGGCCAGTTTTTTAGGTCAAGTATCAAAAATGCGAAATAAAATCATAAAAATTAGGTCATTTAATATTAAAATGTCGTAGCCTTATTTTTTATCCATTAATAATGAAAGAATATGGCTCGCTTTATTACAGCGACGTAAAACCTTTTTATTTTATAAAACCGCATTTAAGAAACTTCAGTTAATATAACAAGTTAATTAACATTTTGATTACTCGGTTGTACCTTCTTACATTAAAAAGCATTTTAATATTTATGTAGTTGCCACTGATTGTATGAAACAGTGTTTCTCAACATTTTTTCTGTGCCATATTATAATCAATCTTTTATTAATTAACTATATATTAATAAGAAAGAAATTTTATTTTGACAAATACTTGTTTTACTGATTAAACTAAAAAATAATTAATTAAAAAGCACTGATTGGCAACCACAGCTCTAGTTTGGTATTCGTCATTCGTGACCTTATCCGAATGTATCTGATTTAGGTCGGGTAAGAGAATGTTGATTTACAACAATAGGTCATTGGTAAACAAGTAACTATTTTTCAGTCGTGTTACTGAAGCCATTTTACTGAATTTTCTCTTATATTCCCTATCATTTACCTAAAGCAAATAAAAATACCGCACTTATCCCTATTGATGCACAAGAGCCGATATAACGGCTTTAGTGGAATCCGGAAAAAATACCATGAGCCAATATATTGGTTTTAAAAAATATATGGTGTATGTAATTTAGTAATAAATTAATCATTTTGCTTAATATATTATTATTATTCATTATTTATCGACTGTCTGATATCCTTTGTACGTCATAGTGCTCACCAGTGTTTCTCAAACTTTTTAATCCACTCTCCTCCGATTAATGGATACGTTTTTCTACGACCCTCTAAATACTTTTTGCAACACTCCACTTCAAGAATCACTGGTTTATACCTTATTTATTCAGTTGATACCCTCAGTGTTGCCATGTAGAGTAAGAGAATTATGTTATATAGCAGTTTATTTACGATGTTGCAATTTGAGCCGTCGACTTCGATATGTCAGATTTTAAATTTCGTTGTTATTTACTAATAAATATAATCGATAATTGATAAATAATAAATTACATTAACTGATCCGTCACGGCGGCTCGAAATCGACCGAGTCGTCCGAAGGGGGTCTATTTATAATGGAAGTAGACCCCAAGCATCTTTCAAGAGTGGATTTTTTGGATTTTTCAATTAATCAATGTGACGCGTAAATGACACGTGCACTCGGAGATATCTCGCCGCAGACTGAGTACACGCCGCCGATTACCGACCAAGCGAATATTGTTGTTTTCATTTTTTTATTACAATACCAAACAATAATAATGACAATAATGGCTATTTTAGGTAAATACAAAAAAAAATTGTGACACATAGGATTTATATGAACCTTTTTCACTCCTGTGGCAAAAAATTGAACCACGTTTTTTTCTATTTATTTATAAAAAAAATATGTGTTTTATTGAATAGAATATCAGATTAAACCATATAGATTGTTTCTTGTTCGTTACAATTAATGAGATTAGAACGTAGATTCGACCAAAAATATCCAGAATGGAAAAGGTTAAAAGAGTTATTCGAGAAAAAATTGGGGTCCCACATATACCCCATCGGCTCGGCTATGTTAAAATGAGTCCTTTTATTGATGAAACTCAAAATCCCATTGTAGTAAGTTTTTTGTAATTTTAAAAGGTGACCTGAAAACAGTTTCACGAGTTATTTATTAGAAAAAAAATATCTGTAAATTGTTCACGTGCCAGCTAAATTGTTGTACGTGCCATCTCTTGCACGCGTGTCTTAGGTTTGCCATCGCTGTTCCACGGTATTAAAAGCGCTTTAAAATCACATATACAATGCTTGCAGGCGTTATTTTTTAACCCTTTAGCTGCCGATTTACTGCTAGCTAGTAGACATAATAAAAAAAAATCATTTACACATGTTTTCTTAAGAATAATATTTTACTATAAATCGAGCCCATGTGTTCACGATGCGCCCCTGTATTTCAGAATTCGACACCCCATCTCTGATGCACCGCCGAGTTTAGTGCACGCGCGTACGTGCACCCTAATTGGATGAGTTTTTCGCTTCGTTAATTTTTTCCTTTTTTTTTTCCGTGTACGAACAAATTCAATGAGTACCCCGACTGCATTTCTTCATTATTTCATCCAGTGCACGCCCGGTGATGGGTTTGACGAGTGTTTCCACCGCAATAAAATGCTAGGGGTGCAACATTTTTAAGGGGCGATCGATACGCGACGAAATGATCTATCCACCGTTCGTCTCCTCGACGCTCATTGATTTGTAGCACGTTGCGTTTTTGTACGAATTCATAAATTATTCACCCCATCGTAGTGCCTCGGTGGGGTCGCTAGAATCATACGCTAAGAGTTAAGCACAATTTGAACCCAAATAAATAATTGCCGAGATTTAGTCTCCCCCACTTGGATGTCGGAGCTGGAAAAGGTTGACGCCGATTCTCAAGACACCAACTTGTACGGCGGGGGGTATTAATTGTCCATTACCCGCCCTCGGCGCAACCCCTCCCACCCCCCGGCTCCCATGCATTTTATTAGAATCGTAAAAAGCCAGGTCTTAAAATGTATATGCTCATTTAATTAGTGGACAAAACGGAATCATTTTACGAGCTGAAATTAAATTTAATACGCGGCCGTACAATAAATGTGGTTATATGCGTTATGGGATTATTGTCGCCAAACTGCATTGTCGATTCGGGTCGGTGTGAGATGCGACGATAAGATGCCGCATACGAGATGAGATGTCACGTTAATTCACAGTGACATAGGCCGTTTTACGGCGCGGATAGGGTTTCGTGAGATTGGCAATAAAGTAGATTATCGCCGATGGTCATATTGATATTCTATTATGGTGTACCACCCACGGGCTCACGCGAGCCTGTAAACCCACGTCTTCCAGATAGGACTATCTGATCACGTGATAGCTCAGCGGGCTCCTTATTTATAATTATTGAAAATTTCTAGAGTTAACAAAAACAAACAAAATATGAACTCAATGAAAAATTCTTAAGATATCCTACGGTTAAGAAAATCAAATTGCAATTTACTGTTCAAAAAATTGAGAGATCGCTGAAAAATTGGTTTCAGCAATGCGCAAAAGCATGCATTTTTTTAGCTCATTTGCAATGTTTTTGGTTGATACATTTTTGTTTCTAAACCTTCAATCATTGCTTTAATTTTTTAAAGGACATCGTCTTCTTTTTCATATATTTATATGTTAATTCATACGTTGATTTTCTAGATCTTATAATCAATGAAATGGTTGTACAGATTCTTAATTTTTAAAGTCTTCTAAACATTTAAATTATTTATTAGTAAATAGTTTAAGCATCTTCTTATGTCTAGTATATTTTTCTACAACACCCTTACCACACCAAACATTATTAATCGAAACTATGAATAACTCTCCTCATATTTTTTTACGAATTAAAAAAACAGCCCTTCCTAATCAGCTACAGGGTGGAAAGAACTAGCCATTTCCATACTGATCAATTACCTAAATCTTTCATTATATTTTTTACGAAATTGTATTATGAAAATGAACCGGAAGCATCTTTTAGGATTTACAGAGCGAAAAACTGGCTAAATGTTAAGAAGTGTTAACCAAGCTGTGCCTATGAGGTCAATTAAGAGCCCTCATGTATGTATTTGTCTAAAAAAAGTATCATAAATAATCATTCTCCTTTATCATCTGTAATTGCGAATAAAAAATAAAAACAACAATATTCGATGCTGTTGACACGTGCGCGATGTTTTTTCTCGCTCGCATCCGGTACGATGTGTCAAGAACGAGTGAAACGTGCTATTCATACGTGCTGCGAGAGCTCAGTATGCGATGAGACATCGCTGAGAGCGTTGCCATTCACGCGTCATATTGATTAGTAATAAAATCTAAAATTTCGACGAATAACTAATTTTATTCTTAGAATAATCCATTTTTAAAGAAAATGTCAAGATGAAGAATTAATCAATATCTTAACTTGAAATGTTTGGAGTCTCTGAGACTCTGAAAGATTGTTTAACCTATTTAATCCCAGCCTTTTTTGCATAGAATATGCGAAGAATCCCAAGCAATTTTTTGGGTAAAAACGATAGTTTTCATTTTTTTTATCAAGCTAATGATTCGTTTAAAAGCATAATTCTTTCTGTGGGGCCTCACTGTGGAATGTATGATAATAATTAATCTTCAAATATGAATAAAAACATAAATAAACAATAGAAAAAAATATGTCTTCTTAAAACAATATAAATTTTGAGTTTGGATAATTTTTAACCTAAAAATTAATTATTTTATGTAAAGAAAAAATAAAATGAAAATGATTTTAAAAAATAATAGTATTGTTTCGCAAAATTAGCAAATATCATGAACCCTTCCAGGAACCTAAAAACTTTTTTTTAATAAATTTGTATAAAGGTTATTATAATTATTTAATACCTTATAAATAATCTAATCAGGTTTTGGACAGGGGTTGCGAACATTTTTATATAAAATAAAAAAAAATGATATGAACAAGATTCTATATGCACGTTAAAAATCAATAACCCTTCATAAACTGTTAACAAGTCACCCGAGATGTATTAATAAACAGGAAATAAATACATCATTGAAAACATTATGAATAAAAATTAATCGAAAAATATAAAATTTTGAGGCCGATGTTCGGCCCCTTTTGGGAACTTTCGCATACACCGTGGGAGTGAAAGGGTTAACTAAACATTGATATATTAAGTCAAAGGATTTATTTATTTATATAATATTTTAATTATTTTTTGGATCGCATTAATTTTAAATGATTTATTTATGTATAATTTAAATTAATACATATTTTAGTTTTCAAATATTTGTAAATAATTAGCGTTTTTTAGTAATTGACTATATACATTTATAATATTTAAATACAACTTTTATTATTATTTCTCTACATATCAATGCAATTTTGTAAATTATTTGCCCTTGCTATATTTTTTTACATACATAAATAAAGATTACAAGATAGATTTCATCGGAAGCGTATAATAAATCTAAAAAAAGGCACAGACTGCATGTACAAATCTTAGATCAAGGATTGTATTTGTATAGCTTCAGGAGACAATGAGACCGAGGGTATGAATGTATACCTGGGCTATTGAAGTATACTTTTAGAATTAAAAATATTTTTTTTATAAGGTATTTAAATTTAAAATAAAATACGAATAATATGTAGTCGAATATTCGAAATTGAAAGGCAACAACGAAATTTAATCATTTTAGCATATTGTTATGGCATGCGGATTGTATAAAATATTTTTATGGTTATAGCGCTGCAGTAGTCTATAATTTTACGACTGATTCGCCTTCTGAAATATGTATATTTTACACAGATGATTTCTTCCTGTAGTGTTGAAATTATCTGTGCTACGCTCAGTGTTTCTTCATTTTTTTTTTTTTTTTTTTTTACAAATTCCGGGAATAAGTTAGTGACCGGCCGGCTTGCCCATACGATGACGTACCGTGGGCACGATTCGGTGCCATTCGGGCAGGGGCAATTGGTATACCTATAAAAATAAATTCGGATCGCAATAAAAGTGTCGAGGGCGATGCGTCCGTAACGAATATTTACAGCGCTCCCGGTGCATTCCAACGGGCCGCACACCGGCCACTAAATTCGGCGACGCCGACATAATTGTACGTCCATATCGCTGCCAAAACACCCAATAAATTTTCATTAAAAACGCGTATTCGCTGTACCGGGGGTGCTGTGCGTGTCTGCGTCGACAGTGCGTCAATATTGCGCGAGATCGTTCTAGCCGCTGACCGCGTTCAACCTCAATAAGCAAAAGCTCTAAATAATCGGGTTCAGTTTTAGATTATCTGCGTCCCGATCGAAGTTCAAAGCTACCAATGTATTTTACATTTTATTATTCATGAATTCGAAATAAATATCTTTGTCCTTTTATTCACCACGTGCCTGGAATATTATCCAGCAGAAATATTCGAAACTTTCTTATACATATTAGACAACAGAGGACAATGAGAACATTTTAACAAAAAATAAATTGGAAATGAGCCAAAACAAACGAAAAATAAACAAATTTTACTATAATATAGGTATTTATACAGGTGCAGCACCCCCAATCAAATTGAGGAAAAATATATTTTTGTATCATCATCATCATCATTTGTCAGCCCCAATGGTCTCACTCGCCGAGTACATGGGCCTTACCGAACCCTCGTATGGCATGCGTTTTGGTATGCAGTTTTTTTGTAAAGAGTTTCCCTTTCTTGACAATTGCTGGCATTGAACATACATCTTTTACCTTGTTGGTATCCGATTTTACCCTCTCGACTATGTCCAGGCAAGTAGAAGGGGGTTTGTCTCGGTATACGTTTATTCTAGTCTCTAAGGCGTTATCTGCTTATAACGAGCTACTTGTCAGGAGTGACAAGTAGCGAGCGACCACACATACATACCTATATAGATATACACAGGCAATACATATGCACATCTGCCCAAAACGAGTCTCAAGTAGCAAGTCGCAAGTGATTATTAACCCTGTCGCGCAATAGCAATCTTTTCATCATGGGAAAGACCTCCTCAGAGAGGGGTCCCCTAGAAAGAAGAAAGAGGAGCGAAAGTATCGAGACTAGACCAATTATTAGTCAACAAATTAGGGTTTCCTTCCCAGGGTATACTGGCTCTGTGGTGAGAAATCCGTTGGAGACCAGATTTGTTTATGCACATAAGGAGATGTGTACACATACATGTACATATTTTTTCAGGGGTTCAAGCTATATTAATATATATGTGTCTATTGATTCTATATTATGTATATGAAATATAGATAATACGCTACCAGCGTGTGTGTATTGGATGGATGCGGAGTGGCAGAGGGGTGGGGAGAGGGTCTTTTCGCTAAGTGCTGTGTTGCGCTGCGACTCAGAACAGTCCTGCGCCGTCAATACTGAATCACTTTTGATATATACTTTTTTGAATTTTGAATCTTCCACAACACCCCCAAATATATTACCCACGAGCCGCCACTGTATATCATTTGCCAGCCACAAGGCTTTCAGTCGCTGAGGGCATGGGCCTTACCAAACTCTCGAATGACAGTCGAGGCCAAAGAAACCTGAGTCTCACACGCGACGTGAGGGCTCCCTTTTCGTGTCCATACCGCGGGGACCCAAGCCGTCTTGGTATGCGGTTTTTTGTAAAGAGTTTCTTGGCCATTGCTGGCATTGGACGTACATCTTCTACCATGTTGGTCTACCGCGCCGTTACTTTTGAAATATACTTTTTTGAATTTTTAGTCTTCCGCAGCACCCCTGGACCAGGCTTTTGATGATTTATGATGTGGTCGTCTAGAGTCATTTGTTGCTCTCTTGATCAACAGTTTAGGTTAACGTTACCAGATTATTATTAGGGAAACTTGTAGCAAGTTCTAAAGGTTCATCGTTTTCAGAATTACTATATTCAGGTTCTCCTTATTCTTTGACAGTTCTTGAAGATCGTCTTTGGTAAGGCTCTCATCATAATCCTGCAGTAACTCCTCAATTTCCTGCTTATGTATATATTTTAATTCTGCTGATTCGATTAGGTTGACAATTTGACCAAATATATGATTTTCTCCTCAAACTTTAGCTTCGTTTATACACCGTTCATGGATTTATCAGTTCTTGCCAAAATTCCTAGATCGATTCTTTATTTTCAACCAGTGTCACGGCCTGTAGGTAACATACATTACGATAATGTAAGTTAACGGCTACTGAGCTAAATTACTATCTTAATCCTCCAACGAAAACTATGAATTCAGATGATTCTTTATGACACTGGACAGGGGGAATGTAAGTGAATGAGACCCATTACGTTTATTATAGTTATAATTAATTAATCTAACGCCTTATTGAATAAAAATCATAAACACGACTGAAATAACATTAATACTAAGCTTGTAGGTAACATATTATCAGTGTGATAATGTAAGTCAACCGCGACTAAGCTAAGATAGTACCTGGATAGGTTAATACTCTAGCAAAATTCTATGAATTTTACGAATTCTTTATGACACTGGGGTAGAAGTAAGTGTAAGAGACTTGTTTTTTTTTGCCGTATGTTTTATCAATACGTTGTTGATATATTCGACGAAGATAATCCATCTTATATTTGTTGACTCTCTGGTCCATCGGCTGAATTAACGACGTAGTCTTGGGTGGTAGGATACTACTTGAAACATCCTGACTGTCCTGCCTCTTTTGATTCTGAATTATATTTTTAAAATCAGTTTATGGTTCTTAAGGTTTTTTTGCGCTTCGAGCTAATCGCTTTAATCGAGGAAGCGCTAAACGCGGCTTTACTGTACTGTAATTCTTAGGAGAAGTAGAAATTGTAGATCTTTTCTAGTAGATTCTTTGTAGATCTACTGTACAGAAAATGAAATTAGCAACTAAAACACATCAAACGTTAAACTAATATACACTTAATTTGTCATTTATAGTAGTGTCTATGATTTATAATGCCGCTTTTTTCTTATAGGATTTCTAAATTACATCTCAATTTAATTAAATGCAATAGATTTTGGTCTATATTCAAAATCATTAATAAGGGTCCAATGAGCATCCCTAATATTAAAATCAGCCCATTAGACAATTTCCGTTGGATTCCCCTGCTTTAGTCAGTTCGATGCTATGGCGGTTGTTGACGCTAAAGAATAACGCTTGCAGTTCTTCGGGGCACGTGGTGCAAATAGCCATTTAGGCCCAAAGTGGGTCATCACGCTCCATTCCGTCGAGCGAAAACTGCAGCCAACGGTGTGTGCTGTACCATTAAATATGCTCCAATAACCCATTGCCGCCTTCTTTCGCAGCTCCCCATGATTGATGACCGACCCCGTGCTTTTACCCGCTGGCCGACGCCGTCCGGCATAAATTAATGGCAACTTTTTGCCCGAGCCACCGAACGCGCTAATTTAATTATGAAAGCACAATATATTGCGATATCATATCGTAATGGGGGCGAAAAGTTAGCCCCCGGTGTCCCCGCTCTCTCTCTCCCCCCCTATACACTAAAGCCATTAATTAATATCACAAACTAGTATGGCGTGAAAAAGAGCCGACTGTCCGGAACATCTGGCGCTCTTCCATCACACGTATTTTTTTTAACATTTTTTTGTTTCCATAGGAAGTGATGGGGGATGCAATCGTAAGTCGCTTCGGTGATGGATATCACACTTGGCTTTTAATTTGCGATGCCAGAGAATGGTGTAATTGGACGATCGTGTTTTATTAGTGGGCTAGATAGATTAAAGAATTTATGGCCCATATGAAATATTACGGAAGTTATTGTAGTCGTGTTTTAGTATCATAGGGTAAACCCCATTTTTTTATTGTATTTAATGGAATGTCCTCGACATTCACTGTTAATCTTGTAATCTTTACGACTTGGAATAAATCATTTTTTATTTAAATATATAACTATTTTTTAAACAAAGCAATTCATTCAATGAAACAAATATAATAAATATGATTTTCGTGGTAGAAACGATTTAATAATAATTAATAATAAAATGCATTCGTCTCGTTAAATTGAAAATATTTATATGTTACCGCATATTTTCTAGTTTAATTCATGTTTTCTGTATTTTTTCATGTAATCGTTAATTCAGTTTAATAATCATATTCTTGCAACTCTTCTTTTCTCGGACAAGATCATCATCTCTTGATCAACCGTTTAAATTTCATAGCTGCGAAACCTTTACATTTCATAACCACAGTTGCTAGTTAGTGATCTAATAATTATTTTTTTATCGTTGCCTCTGTTCTACTCTCATTAATTATATTTTACGAATATATAAAAAAGATATTTCTTGGTAAAATGAATAAGAATTATCTATAGGATTTGATCTGATATCCTATTCAATAAAAGACATTTTTTTCATATTTTTTTTAGATTTACATATATACTATAGTGTCATAAGGTAATAGACGCTCTATATTTCAAACAATATACAATGAAATCACGTTTTTACGTTTTTGAAAAGAGTAATGAAAAAAACGTAATTATATTAAAAATACTAAAATTAAATGGAATTGTAAAAATTGAACTGTGTTTCAATGTATTTAAAAAAAATGATTTCTTAGATTATTGTCTGTAATCAATATTTAGTCAATTTCTAGTCCAGAAATGGCTCTCCAGTCTTTATAAAAGCTGTCACTTTTAGGCAATTTTTCAGCCAAGATCGACATTAACTTGTTATTGCTACTGAGTTTTCGGATTTTTTTGTGCATATTATTTATTTACTTTTAATACCTGAGAAACGTTTTCGATTTGGTTTATATTTGGAGATTATCCAGGCCTATTCGTCCACAATGGCTACATTGACAGTATCGGCTTTTCTAAAAAAAAAAATACGTGTTTCTAAACGTCTTCAATGACAGTTTTTAACAGTTGAGCCCAATCGCATCGGCGTTGTTTCTGGAATTTACACAACAAAAGCTTTTTTTGCAACTCTTTTGTGAAGCCCAACACTATGGGATTGATTTCTGGAAAAGATTCATTATGTGTTTGACCCTATCTACGGATTTTTTGTGTCATCTGATAATCCAGGTCTATCAAATCTTTGAGAAACAGACGTTTTTACAGTACTTTTATACTAAACAGTCTAATCACCTTATTAATGTAATAATTTTTCCAATTTTGTTGACGGAAAAAAATATATTTGGGTCCAATTATTTTATTAGCTGAAAATATGTTAACACGTCACATTTAGAACATTAAGAATTTTACATCAAATAATAAATGTTTTTTTTTAAATTAAATGCGATAATTAATCATTTAATCCCATTCTAGTATCAATATTTAACCATTTGGCTAGTGAGATGTTTTTCGATTGCATAAAAACAATCAGGGGATCGGATCGTTGGACCCCTTTCATTCAAGTTAATATCCCATACAAAACCATATATTTAATGTTATTTTATTTATTTATAAATAGATTGTACTATTTTTTCATTAATAAAAAAAATATATATTATCATCATTTGCCGGCCACAAGGCTCTCACTCGCTGATGGCATGAGCCTTACCAAACTCTCGAATGGCAGTCGAGGCCAAAGGTTTCACACCTGACGTGAGGGCTCCCCTTTCGTGACCAGACCGCGGGGATCCAAGCCGTCTTGGTATGCGGTTTTTTGTAAAGAGGTTCCTTCTCTTGACCATTACTAGCATTGGATGTACATCTTCTACTCTGTTGGTATCAGATTTTACCTTCTCGACTGTGTCCAGGCAAGTAGGAGGGGGTTTTGTCTCGGTATTCGTTTATTCTCTTCTCTAAGGCGTTATCTGCTTACAACGAGTCACGAGTGAAAATTAGCGAGTGGTCCTCTAGGAATCGCAAAAATCGACGATATTATTAAACAGTTCGTCCGTACACATTGCGGAGCCGCAGCACCCCCAAACAAATTAAGGAAAAATATATATTTATATCATCATTGTCATCACATTTGCCAGCCACAAGGCTCTCACTCGCTGAGGGCATGGACCTTATCAAACTCTTGAATGGCAGTCAAGGCCAAAGGAACCTGAGTCTTACACGTGACGTGGCTTCCCTTTCGTGTCGCGGGGAAAAGAGTTTCCCTCTCTTGACCATTACTAGCATTGGATGTATATCTTCTACCCTGTTTGTTTTTTCATCTGTTACCCATTTTACCCTCTCGACTGTGTTCAGGCAAGTAGGAGAGAGTTTGTCTCGCTATTATTTTATTCTCTAAGGCGTTATCTGCTTATAATGGGTCACAAGTGACAATAAAAAAAATATATAATATATTTTATTTAAATCAATCAGTACATGACGTGTTTAAAAATATATTGCTTTATTAATCAATTATAAACAAATTTTCCACCTTTGTTAAGGCTCAGTTTTCCCGCCATTGAATACGAGGTCGGGCGCAAGCGCTCCACCTCTGCCATAATTTAAATCCGGAGCAGAATCCGGGGCTTTAATCCCAACAGCAGCCATTCGGCCGTCTGTTTAGTGGAAATCGACGTAGTTTCCGGAAGCGGCCGTAACGACGATGATGGGGGTTGGGCGGGGCCTCCGGTTATCAGGAAACCGGAAGCCCGAGTGCGGGTCCGGCCGCAATATGTGCCGGACCCCCATTAGACGTCGAAAGGCTTTCGCGCTAAGTGGAAAGCATAAATCGTCGGATTTAAGGGGCCCAGGGTCCGCGGCCCCCGAAAACAGGTGTGTGCCCGCGGAGCCCTACGATTAATGGCCGGACTTATTGCACCATCATAAAGCCTGATTAGGGAACGTGTGATTATTCGGCGACCGTAATATACTGGATCCTAAATTCGGAGGTCGCCGCTCATTCACGCCCCGCGATAACGCAAATGCGGCCATTTTTGCAGATTGTAATAAAATCGAAAAGGGCGGGGGGGATGGAGGTGAATAATACACTTGTCGGTGGCGGTGTTTTTTTGCGCTGGCAATACCACCGATCACGCGACGCATTTTATTTTACCGGTTTTTTATTCAAAAAACGCAATTAGTGGCATACTGGCCGATGATACTGCAAATGCATTATGGAAATCTGGTGTGAGTTTTATGGCATGCATAATGAATCGTAAATATTTTAATGACTAGCGACATGTGTCTGATGTAGAGAGCCGTAAAACATTTTTATAGTTATACATATTATTAGTGTAATGTGGGGGGGGTTGTTCCGAATTTTAAATTAAATATCCGTAATTATGTGTGTTTGCGCGCGAGTGTGCGTCGAAATTCGTCGCGAACACGTGGCGCCGCGCCGCGGCCCGAAAAGCAATTAAAATATTATCTAATTGAACTGCCGCATGATGGATCGGCGTTGTCGGAATCCGATTTTCGCAGCTGACGCGTATTAATAGCGAAATTTCGAGGGCCGACCGCCGATACCTCGCCATCCATTCGTCTACCTTTGAAAACAATAACTTGCGCTTCAAGTTCCGGGGCTCATCCCCATTGTCGATTCATCACCGGTCCACGTTTCGAGTGCGATCGTCTATTTAATCACCGAGAATAGTTTCAGGTCCAGGGCCTGCCGCTAGATTTATGGGGCTCGCTTCGGACCTGAACTTGCGGTACTGGAGTGCGTGTGGTGAAAGCACGATATATTGCCAAAGTTGGTGAGTGGTGTATTGATTTGGGGCCGGGGCTACGTGCTCGGAATCTTAGCACCTCAATTTGCACATACGCACTAAGTCTGGGGGTCATTGGCGAAGATTGATACCGCCGCTTTGGTGCCGAGAAAAACGTACACCAATTTGTCGGCGATTAGGGTCGATTGTTGTTCCGTATTTGCCATTCTTTTGACTGCTAAAATTTTGCTTTATTGTTGTTGTTATTTACATATTTAAAATACAATCTTAAAAAACAACAATCCTATTATGATTGTCTTGTTAACTGCTATAGGGCAGAGATTCGAAGGATTCGGATAGGTGACCTTCCGGGGAATTCTGAGTGACGCTGGTAGATACAGGGTTAGGGTGGAGGCTGATGACCCTCATCTCACCAAATTGATTTGTCAAAAAGTTTGCTAGAACAAAATTCACATCTAAAAGGGAATTCTTACATCAAACACGAGGAAAAGTTTTTAAACAAAAATATCTATTTTTTTTACAAATTTATTAAACTAGATATTCATTTTGAGATAAGAACCATCTATAGCAGGGATTCCCAAAGTGTGCTCCCCAGGGATCCGCGGTGTCGTCATAAGGGCGCCGCGAAGTATTCAATTCGGCAAATTTGTTGAAATTCCCAATTCTCGAAATTTTTGCGCCATCTTTTTTTGCGCTCGCTTTTATCAAGAAGGTCAAAAATTTTGAATAAAATCTGATTTATTAAGGGAGCCGCGGAAAAATCTGATGTATTTAAGGGCGCCGTCAACCTAAAAAGATTGGGAACCTCTGATCTATAGGGTTTCATCTGATTTTTGATTCAATAAAAGACATTATTTTCTAATTAATTAGAAAAACAAATCATTTGGGCCAATACGTCTGGCCCACGTAGTGGAAAAATGTTAAACATCAATGGGCCGTTGATTTTTTAACGAGCCCCGATATTATTAATCTTCGATCAACTGTCAAATTATTGATAGGGTTGAAATTTTATCATAAAAATTATAAGTTTTTCATTTTTTTAAATATTAATATGGAACAGGATTTTAGAAAGTCAAATTTGTGATGATAAATCTCTTTCAATATAAATACTACATGTCATAAACTTTTGGAATTTATCTAAAAAACGTCTAACGAATAAATATCATAAATTGTTCTTTATTGTATGCAATTGCGAAAAATAAATATTAACAAAAACATTGTTTTTTCTCGCTCGCATCCGGTACGGTATGGCGAGTACAAGTGAGACGTGCGAATAACACGTGCTGTGAGAGCTCAGTCTATAACATATCATGAATAACTATTTTTATTCTTAGAATAATCCTTTTTTTTTATTAAAATCGATTAAGAATTCATCAATATCTTGACATGAAATGCTTGGGGTCCCTGAGAGACCCCCTTCGGATGATGCGGTTGTTTTCGAGCCGACATAACCTATGAGTTAAAATAGTAAATCCAATTCTAAATTTATTTAATATAAATTGACGTTAGTGTTTAATAGCTTTTTATCGTGATACGAAAAAATATAAAAATAATGGAAAATGGCGAAATTCAGACGTAGATTTCCCTACTAACTACTTTCCAACCAATGAGCTTAATAATATTTCAAATTTAAATTTAGAGTAATTATAGAGTGATCGAAAGCTATCGAAAATAGGGGAAAAACATCTTAAATCAAAGAGAAAAAATGGCGTATGCCTGAAATTCTATGAAAAGTGTAGTAATTTCTATTAGTATCACGTAATTTTTTTTTAATCTGATACAGACTGTAAACTAGTTCTTCTTAATGCAAGGAAAAACGAGGACATTGCTTAACAAATGGAAAAACCATTTTCTTATTATGAACATAATCTTCAGAAAAAATGTACGTCCTGGTATTATTAATAGCAAAACATTAGCACAATCATCATCGCAAAGATTTATTACATGTTCTTTGCCATATTTCTTAGCAGCAAAAAATTAAATAAATTACATATTGTCTTTTATGTTCTACGTAAATAAAACCGTCTGATGAATATCCTGATTCTCATAAATACACGTAGTGTTGATAATTAATTTATTATTCAATTCAATTGGTTGATTCAAACTCATTATTTGAGTGATTCGATTTTATGATTTTGCGAAATTATAACCCAATGTCAAAATAATTTATGAATCAGCTCGCAGCCCCGTCGGTATTCAATCCCACGACACGTCATGGTCATCGACAATCCAATGGAAAACTCATTTCAAATCCATGTAATGATGGCAGCTTGTAATAAGCTATTGCATCCACGTATTACTTTCTTCACGCGAATTATCCGCGGTGATAATTCCACAATTACGACCCACACTCACGCATACGAGCGCAACGAGACTCCGCCACCCCGTACATGCGACGTATAATTTCGTCCTACGTGTGTTGTTGTACAGGAGAAATGACCGTTTACGAGAGCGATGTCTTTTAATAGGCGCCGATTTGCATAATTTGTTGCGACTCCGTATTTGCCGATATAATTATTTAATTGATCTGAGTCACACACACACACACCGTATTTGCGTTTCCTTGTACCTATCGCAAATCTCCGGCTATGCAAATGCGATCAGCACTTGAACTCCTCCGGGCTATCTGTGCCGCGCATCTCAAAACTTGAGGTCCGGGCTTTTAATAGCCGCAATGGCCGGCCAACTTATCTATAAACAAATATGGATCGCAACTATTTTTAAAATAATAAAATCATTTGAATCCGGATCTGCCTTTCATGTTTCGTAGTTTCAAAAGTATCTTTGATCCCACGGATCGTCCAAATTTAACATTTGAGTTAAACGATCATCAAGCTGCAGATGCGATTTAAAAACGTTTACTTCAGTAGTTCAAAACTTATTTTTCAATTTTTTTCGACGCTCCGGCTCTGTTCATTATAAAATAAAATAATTTAACACATTACAGTTCCGTGCACGCTTTTTCGCGGGCTAGCGAACTCCGGGGCTCAGTCCGTTCACGCGTTTACGCGTGTTAAATACAAGACAAATATACTATTAAAAAACCGTCTAGCAGTCAAAAAATAAATTAATCATATATTGAATATCGTATAATATTCCTGATTTTTACGAGAATGTATTGTAATGCAAGAAACTTCTGAAACACATGTCGGATAATATATGGTAGTTTATTTCGATCAGTACCTCAACGCTATCAACTCAATAAAAATCATTCTTGACGTTTACGAGGCAGTTCTCACAGTAAAAATATCAGTTTTGATTTCGACAATATAAATCGAGTGATAGAAATTCAATGACTCACTTTGGTAATAACATGCTGAAGACCCTGATAAAATTAAATTTTTAAAAGGGAATTTTGACATATACCTTTCAGATAGGCTCGGGATCCAAAGGGTTAAATAAAAATTAGTAAATTTCTAGGAAACATCCCCAAATCATTACGGCGAAAATAATAAAATTCATTGAGACCATCGTCGCCATAGACTCAGCTATAAACCTCGGCAATATATGCCTGGATCTTGCAGGAGTTAGTTATTTAAATAATTTTCGTTTTTAAATCGAAATACTCGCTCAAATGGTTTTCGATTTCTTATCACATTGCCAACGGGGCGAATCGCGGTCAAACTTGCTCTGGGGCGGGGGGCGCATTTGCCAAAAATTGGTGAAACATCGTTGTTTACAAAAAAATTTTTTTTGTATTGCTACAACTATCGAGTATCTAACCAAAAAAGAATATTTGAAAAACACAAAATGTTGTAAAAGTTGCAGCTGATCAAACGCGTAGTGTCTGTTAACGTGTGATATGCGCGTCCCGGACATACACAAAAACGCATTTGACGTGAAATCCACGACCCCCGTAGGCAATGAGTTATAACGAAAACGTTTTTCTCTTCAGTGTGCTCCATGTATCTGAGGAGAAATTAATTGAAAGGAGCAAAGTTTGAAGTATATGAAGGGTGTGGCAGAACCTCTCAGTTTAATAATTCTATTTTTTTTCTTGGGTCATTCCTGCTTTATGAAGGCGTCCATTTTCGTGGTGAAGAATTATTCTATTCTGTTAAACAAAATTGGATTTTTATTTACTCGTTTAACATGTTGACAGTAAACATCTGAAATAATTCCTTTTAAATCCCATCAAATGCCCAAAAGAACTCTTCGGAGTGTTAAACCAGGTTTAGGGGTCAAAACAGGAGTTTGATTTGGTGAAAGTCTTTTATGACCAGTTACAATTTGGTGTAAGAAGGATCGAATTCTTTGTCTAGATAAAAAGAATTGTACGCGTTTCTCGGTTCTTTTTTGTTATCCTTGAATAATACGTGCGGTGTCCAAATTCTCATTCTATTTGCTTTATAGATGAGTTGCAAATGTGACTGTATTTTGGATCTTAAAGATATGTGACAATTCCTCAATGGTTATTCGAGAATCGTCCAGATTTAGGGTGCATCTGTTAAATCCCCCCCTAATATGTAATAAGTCATGATAGTCAAATAAGGTTTATGATTAATAATTCGTTTGTATGGTTTAGTAAAGAGATTTCACTACAATGTCAAGTTAAACTCGACATAGGATTACAAAGGAATAAGTTGATACGTTATGTTTTTTATTCGGTACTCCTAATATCTTCTAGGATAATGTTAATGATCAATTAATTAACAGTTCTTCGTTACCAATTTGAATCAATTTTCAAGTGTCTCCCGAGTTACAAATAACTTGTTGGATCCATGTCGAACGACCCATTAATTTCTGCCGTTGGACTTCAACACCAGTTCGGGGTTTATGGGGCGAGAGGTCACGAATTCCGAGTGCTCTTACAAGGGTCAAACGCTGCTGTTTGACTTTACAAATGGAATCCGTGCTTTATTCTGACTTATGACTCGTTTCTGGTAAACGATGACCTCGCGATAACATCCGTGGGATAATGAAGCAATTAAGATAAGCCGAATAAAATAATAAATAAGCGAGAGAGTCTGTAAAAGCGAGCTTCGTCTCGGATCCAATTACAAATGTTGCGAACCACCGTGTAATTAATTCTTAGTGCTTTGCCAACAATGTATTTGCAGAGGTTAAAATTGGACTGCATCCCGTCCCGCTGGCAAATAGAACCGTAACGCCCAGGCACTGAGTACCAATTTGGCTCGAAATCTCCGGCCATGGATCGTTGTTGGTAGTAGCTGCTGAATATTCATGCGGCCAAGATAATTGTTGTGACCCCAGGGCCCTTATTACTTCTAATATATAATTTTACTGTTTATGCTACGGACGCGGTTCTATGGAATCTGCGGCGATCTATTCCGCGCTTCCTCCCCTGTCTGATATGTGTCCGCGTGTTTTTCTTTCTGGAAAAGTCGCATGTGGCAGGAAGAAAAACATGGCAGATATTGGATTTGCGGAATTCTGATGGAAAAAATGTATTAAATCATGGCATATTTGCGAATGGGGATGTGTGCCGTGCCAGATATACACGGGGGAGAGAGTTATCAGATTTTATTACACCACAGCTATTTCAGATGTGTCCATATTTATTTTTTGCATCTGAAATCTGTATATTCATATATATATTAGGTTGAGTCATAAATAACTTCCGATTCAGATAGATAGTCTATATTGTTTAAATTTAGTCATAGTGAGTCACCCGACAAGGGAATTTTTGTTTTCACTAGATAAATAAGTGGCCTGTCAGTCATTCGACAACTATTTAGTGTGGTGAACGTTACAGTGGCGAAACCCTTAACCTTTTGGGAATTCAAACAAGGCACTAGTGCTAGAACGACGGCCGAAAAGTGTCATTGAAAGATGAACCAAGTCGCTCTTCCGACTTCGATGACGACATTTTAAATGCGATATTAGAACAAAATCCACGTCAAACGACAAGGGAGTTAGCAGAGAGACTCAATACGTCATAATCTACAGTTTATCGCCACCTGGAAAATTTGCAGAAAGTCAGCAAGTTAGGCATATGGTTATCACATAATCTCAGTGACCGAAATAAGGCAGATCATACCATTACATTTGATGTTCAGCATCTCGTATAATCAATATTTTATATTATAGTCAACATAATACTGAATGGAGTTGACTAAAAACCCAAGTATACTTTGATAAATAGTGCACCCCTGAAAAAATATGTACATGTACGTGTACACTTATCCTTATGTGTACACGTACATGTATCACCATAGAGCGAGTATTCCCTGGGAAGGAAAACCCTAATCTGTTGACCAATAATTGGTCTAGTATCGATACTTTCGCTTCCTAGGGGACCCCTCTCTGATGAGGTATTTCCCAGACTCGTTATAAGCAGATCACGCTTTAGAAAAGAGAATAAACGAATACCAAGACAAACCCCCTCCTACTTGCCTGGACACAGTTGAGAGGGTAAAATCCGATACCCCAATGTCAGCAATGGCCAAGAGAGGGAAGCTCTTTTCAAATAACCGCATACCAAGACGTCTTAGGTCCCCGCAGTATGGATACAAAAGGGGAGCCCTCACATCACGTGTGAGACTCAGGTTACT
Source organism: Philopotamus ludificatus (assembly GCA_022495035.1). Classification (NCBI taxonomy): domain Eukaryota; kingdom Metazoa; phylum Arthropoda; class Insecta; order Trichoptera; family Philopotamidae; genus Philopotamus; species Philopotamus ludificatus. The sequence goes on along the minus strand of JAGXCT010033022.1, from coordinate 6,760 downwards.
TTGGCTTTTACCATTGAGAGTTTGGTAAGGCCCATGCCCTTAGCAAGTAAGAGCCTAGTGGCTGGTAAATGATGATGATGATATGTCTATTGGCACAAGTCTCCTCTCGCGGCATAAAATCAATTCTTTATTGGACAGGACAATAACAGGCGATAAAAAATGGATCACCTATGAAAATATTGTCCGCAAATGACAATGGTTGGATAAGGATTGACCTCGGATCCTAAAGCCAATATTCATGGCGAGAAAACTTTATTGTATGTATGGTCGGATCGTCGAGGAATAATCCCCCATGAGCTGATGAAGCGCAACGAAACTTGTGAAAAAAGTGACTTAAGAAAAAAATCTGGAACTCAACTGGCCCTACCATCTATCCCACTCTCCAGATCGTGCTTCTACGAACTACCACCTTTTCTGTTCCTTACAAAAAATTTTGAATGGAAAAACTTTCATTAATGATGCGCGAGTCAAGCAGGCCCTTGATACTTTCTTTCAGTCCACACCCACTAAATTTTATGAGGGGGATCGATAAGTGTCCAATAAGATGGGAGAAGGTTATATTTACTAGTGGTGAATACATAATAGATTAATATAATTTTGTAATTTTTGAAATCAATATGATGAAAAAATAAAAATTGAATTTATTTAACACGTTGCGGTCCGGGGGACTCGAAAACGCGTCCTCGCAAGCCAACGTAGAAGTACGGGGGACGCGTTTTCGAGTCCTCGTTGACGCTGATGTTAAACCAAAAATTATTTATATTTCATTGATACGCAGACCACGCTTTGAGAGTTTTGAACTATAATTTTTTTTACATAGAGAAACTCGGCGTGGAACCCAGCCGATATTATAATTTTTAAGAGACATTCTTGGTTGGAATTCATACTCGCTTGACGTATGCATATGGCCTGCGCGTGCGCAGCCCCACGCGGTCAGCATACCGCATACGTCACGCTATCAAACTGAGCACTCGCCTCCGTGCTTAGGATCTGTATCAATATCGGGACATGCCCCGCAAATACGAGGAAGCAAATTTCCGTCTTAACTCGTTGAAAGATCTGCGCGCGCGCAGTATTATAACGAGCCCCGTAAACAATACGAATGCCTCGTTGCATCAGCGGGGCGATGGGGGCCCCAGATTCCCCGGGAGCCCCCGCGCCCGCTCATAATCCATTCTTCACGGCTAATATAGTCGCTTTACTTCTCGTGCTGCTTATCTGATGGGGCAGAGCCGCGGGCCGCTGGATCCGGAGTCCCGGTATCGCGGCCAGCATCTCGATCGTCCATCTCCGGCCGGGCTGGGGCTCCGGGAGTCCGGCCCACGTGTTCGCTCTGCCTTTGTTGATGTTGTTATGTTGCCGTTGTTGTTCTGATCGGATAATTACTTATTGAAGTATCATATCGCATCTCGCTAATCATGGCATTGCAATGCGGCGTCGGTATCTGATGACGGAGCATAAGAAACCCTGCTTTTAATTAATGGCAATAATTCAGTGTAACGGGAACATTTAAAAAAATAATGGTATCAATATATAATTGCGAAATCTCCTCTTGAAATAGAAAACTCAAAAAGCAAATGGTTGTAAAATTGATATACTCTTAATTCTAATTTATATTGTCACTAATGTGCCATCATCGCCATCATCATTTGTTAGCCACGAGATACTCATTCACTTATATGCTCGGCGAGCCTTACCAGACTCTCGAACAGTAGTCGAGACCAAGGGAGTCATTCGTTAGATTTTCTCGGTATGAGGCAAGACTTGGAAATGCTGCCCCCCCCCCACTATTTTTTCCTTCGTAAATTTTAATACATTTTTTATATCACAATATAATCAAAATAGAGTGCAATTTTAAAAAAATATGTATATAAAATGAGAACTGTAATGGAGCGCGCGCACTAAGCAGCCAAGAACATCTGGCTGCGGCAGCCACTAGAACGTGTACAATTGCACAGGCAGACACTGGTTGTAACACTTGGCTGGGACACCAGATTGTCGTAGCCGATATGCGTGGCCAGCCTAATAAGGAAAAGCGTTGCTTATTTTTTATTAAATTATTGAATGGTTGCTGCCCTCTTACGGTCCCGCCCGAGGCGGCCGCCTCTTTGCCTTAAGACATCGCACGGCGTTGCCTGAGTCTCACACATGATGTGAGGGCTCCCCTTTTGGGTCTATACAGCAAGGACTCAAACCGTCTATGTATGCATTTTTTTGTAACGTGTTTTCCCTCTCTTGGCATTGGACGTGTATCTTCTACTTCTGTTGGTATCGAATTTTACCCTCCCGACTGTGTCCAGGCAAGTAGGAGGGGGTGTTGACTCGGGACTCTTCATCTCTAGGCTATAATAAATAACATCTTACAAGTCGCAGTGGGTATTGTTGCGCTATAGCAACTTCTTCAACATGGGAGAGACCTCCTCAAAAAGTGGGTCTCCTAGAAAGAAGAAAAAATAGCGAAATTATCGAGATTAGACCATTTATTGGCTATCAGCTTAGGGTTTTCCTTCCTATTTTGTATAGACACTATAAATTGTGCGATCAAGTTGCCAAAAATATATAATGGTGTAAGAGAGGGATGCCATTCATTTCGATAATTTTCTTTTATGTTATGTTTAAATGTTAAGACTTTTGTACCCGGGATGAAGCTGTCTTTGACATAATTCCATCCCTTGCTATTCACCAATAATCGTTGCAACAAAATCAGCTTTTTTCTTGAAGCGCGTCGTTTTAAACATTAAACTTACTATTAAAGTGAAGGGAGAAGGGAGAGGGAAAGTAGCTTTTTTCATGTCCTGTAGCATTATATTGCTGACGAGGTACATGTACAAAGTAAGCGACGCTTAGGAAGAAAGAATCTGTCGTAGTTTCGCAAGATTCGCAACAAGACAGGGTTGGGAGGTCCAGAATTCTTCTAATTCGCCGAAAGGTCTAGCTCGCCCTAGAAAATAGAAGAACCGATAATTATATGTAAGAATAATGTACAGCAGTTCTATTTTTGCACATATTTTAAATAATACAGTTTAAGAAATTGCACTCTATATCATCATCATCATATATATTATATCTCATCTCATGGCGGAATTAAAAAAAGCACTATTAGTTAAATCATTATATTCAATACTACAATCTAATCGATAACATGGTTGTTAAGTTCCTGAAAAAATGGAAACGTTTTATGCGAATTAATATTATAAAATGTTTTTTCATCACCGATATTGGTCACCATTAGGGCTTTTCCCTCTGGGGTGAAATATCCTTATCTTTTGAGCTATATTTATGCTTTCCTTTTTGCGAAAATCCCGTATTTTCGATTGTTTGCTGTGCTCGGATAAATATCGTTATATTAAGCTATAAGCACTTTTGAAATAATCTTACTAAACAAAACTCTTAATTAATTATTTGGCTCTAAAAGTTTTTTTGTGCTTTAGAGGTGAAATGTTTTAATCTGTATCGATACAATCATCTACTAATTTTCTATATAAAGTTCTTTTGCCACCAGTTTCTACGATTCTATAAGTATAAAAACATATTTTATGCTCTGCATTATGATGGATTAAATAAAATGTCACGTAAAATGATTTAGCCTTTGAATTTATAGAAAATATCATTCATAATCTATAAATCACAACACTCTCTTGGTCGTCAAGTTTAAAATTTTAAATATATAAAAAAATATGTCTTTTATTGAATTAAATGTCAGATTAAACGCCATAAAATGTTTCTTATTCATTTTACTTGAGAATATCGTCTTTTATATATTCCTAAAATACAATTAATGAGAGTGGAACGTAGACTCGACCAAAAATATCGGAAAAGTCGGAAATTCGTTTGAGTTCTTACTCGGAACATAATTTTGTATTTTTCACTGGGAAAATTAATGAAAATTTATAAGATTTGATCTGATATACAATTGAATCATCATCATCATTTGCCAGCCCCAAGGCTCTTATTCGCTGAGGGCATGGGCCTTACCAAAGTCTCGCATGGTAGTCGAGACCAAAGGAACCTGAGTCTCACACGTGACGTGAGGGCTCCCCTTTTGTGTCCATACCGCGGGGACCCGAGCCGTCTTGGTATGCGGTTTTTTGTAAAGAGTTTCCCTCTCTTAGCCATTGCTGGCATTGGATGTACATCTTGTACCATGTTGGTATCGGATTTTACCCTCTCGACTGTGGCCAGGCAAGTAGGATGGGGTTTGTCTCGGTATTCGTTTGTTCTCTTCTCTAAGGCGTTATCTGCTTTTAACGAGTCACGAGTGACAAGTAGCGAGCGACCACACACGCACACCTATATAGATATACACAGGCATAGATATGCACATCTGACCAAAACGAGTCTCAAGTAGCCGTTCACAAGTGATTATTAGTCCAGTCAATAGCAATAATCCTTTCATCATGGGAAAGACCTCCTGAGAGAGAGGTCCCCTAGAAAGAAGGAAGAGGAGCGAAAGTATCGAGACTAGACCAATTATTGGTCAACAGATTAGGGTTTTCCTTCCAAGGATATACCATCAATTTTAATGGTATGGTAGATAGTTGTGTTTCATTTCTGATGGACTCTTGGTGGCTACTCCCCCCCCCCCCCGGTAGGAGGTGATAAATATACATTCTGAATCCCTGTGTTATTTGTAGAAAACTTATAGAGGGTAATCAATAGAGTGGCCTCCTCGTTAACTAAAAATCTCTTGATACAATACGCATGGTTGTTCGGAAAGTCATTTCGTTTTTTTCCAACATTATTGTATATTTTCACAGCCAACTTCACACTTAAGCCGCATCATATATTTTAACAGCTGATATAGCAAGGCTTGCTTGTGAAAAATTCGATTGATTCTATGCAGTAGTTTTTATGTGATAGATACCCTTTAAGATATGGAAAGTGAAAAGCAGCATTTTCGGCATATTTTACTTTTTTATAATTAAAGCTCGACATATGGGTTCCCCATGTTTTTACGGAAAGAAATTTTTACCGTCGCATTGGCGTCTGTGATTTGCTTCTCAAATGTCAAGAAAATGATCCATTTTTGAAGCACATCATCTCATGTCAAATGCAAGAATCATGGAGTAAAAAATGGATTTCAAAGGAATCGCTTTTTTTTTTAGCTTCTATCGGACAACACAACGATCAATTCTGAATTGTACTGTCATCAGCTGGACAAATTGAATGATTCACTTAAACAGAAAAGGTCAAAATTGATCAATAGAAAAGGTGTAGTGTTCCATCAAAATAATGCAAGATCTCATGCAAGTTTGTTAACTCGCCAAAAGCTTTTACAGCTTGGATGGGATACACTGCCACACCCACCATATTCACCAGATCTGGCACCTTCTGATAATTATTTGTTCCGGTCTCTGCAATTTTTTTAGACGGTAAAACATTCACTTCAAAAATCACCTGGATCAGCCGGTAAAAAATATTTATTCACTATAAAAAAGGTATTTATTAACTCATTATTTTAATTAAGATTAAAATAACAATTGTACAGAGACTGATTTTTTTACTCGTGTGAATTGAAATTAACGTAGATTTGTATTTTAAACTTTTGGACGAATTTAAATGTGGCAGATGGAAAAAAATATGTAGAAATTAATTCTAATTAATGTCGACGTCGGCACTCACGGGAATAGCCCTCATTTGAAAAGCTCTCATTAGAAGTCGTAAATAAGCCAGAAATTAATTTGAAAGCGTCTCGGCGCATACAATGCAGTAATCCTTTCATCGGATCGGTCCCAGAAACAACAAAGTTTCGCTTAATTATCGAACGCAACAAGGAGGGCCATCATGCGGAGATAGTTTGTCAAGCCATCAAGCCGGCGCCAGACGCGCATTAAAATAGAACTGGACGCGATTAATTGCAAGACAATGCGACACGCCGAAATTGGCGCATCCGCAGCAGCCACTTCTCGCATTGTTATTCCGGCCAATAAATTACAATAAATTAACTTATCATTATTACGTGCGGTTCGGCGCCGTGGCCCGGGGCGCTCGCTCTCGTATATCAGAAGTTAAGGCGAGCCGCGTGATGTATGGACCGTGGCGCAGAGGCGTAAACAACCCAGATGGCCGTTTCTGCATCTTCGATTCGTAATTAACGCTGTCAACGAAAGACGCATCGCCGAGCGCCTATTTTTATCGGCGATGAGGAAGACCAGACGTTTATTGCGACGGAAAATCTAGGAAATTCCCCGTGAATTATGGTTATCGTGTCGGAGATTTAATATGTTTTTGTGGAGATATCTCATCAGTATCCCGTGGCACGGTGCTCCTCATTCGGAGCACTCTGCGGGTGCTCTGTCTTCGTGTTTTATGCAAAACCATATATTCGGATGGAAGGTTGCCATTCTATTTAGATTGCTTCTATTCTTTATTTTTTTGTATTATTAAAAATATTATAATTGGATACGTATCGTTCGACTCGGGATTATGTGTCTGTTATTTCATGCTCAATCATGATCGGATTGCACATGTGCAAAAAATGCATATACCATCTCTTAGCTGTTTATTTTTATTAAATAATATAAAAAAGGCGTCATCTATTTCATGGCACACTGACTCGAAATTGATATTAAAATAAAACGGGATCGTATAAATTGAACGCAAGTTGCACTGTATTTAACTATGAAATACAGGTAGTCCTCGACTTACGACGGTTCTACTTACGACGATTCGCGCTTACGACCAAAAAAAAATAGATTTTTTTTAAAATTTGCCTTTGTCGACCCTGATTCATTGTGAATAAATCGTGCCCATAATGACT